>QGOB01000546.1:0-250323 GCA_003313055.1 Termitomyces sp. MG145 | reverse complement strand
AGTTGATTGATCATCATCATCAATTGTTGATGCACAGGAAATGGCCAAAATTTGAAGCCAGCAAACTTATATAATTTTGTTATGTTGGCCTTAGAGAAACACACAGACTATGTGATACTCTGGAAATGGTGCCAAATGATAGGATGAACATTATATAGGTGCCTAATATACACAGATTTATATAAAATAAAGCCTTCGAGGCTACAGCACGAAAACAGCCAGACATTACATAACCTGCTGACCAATTTTACATAATCTTAGTCAGAAATGCGGTAGCTAGCTTTTGGTCGCCCCATTATTAGAGCCATCAAATTCCCATGAAACAGTCGCCCCATTCTTTATAGATTGTTGTGACATGTTTTGACATTCTGGCAAGTTTGGCAAGACAATGACAATGCAATGGCATTTGAGCTAATATGCAAGGCCATGCAGATGCAACATGCTAATCCTGCATTTATTATACACTCTCCACTGCCTGCATCCATACATTCTTCACTCTGAACATACATTCTACACTCTGAGAGGACAAAACTACTGGTTATCTGGGTATCTGACTGCTCTAACCCCACTGAACAACTACCGAACTATTCAATCATTATTGTCTACTGATTCTGTGTCCTCTGATTCTATACAAAGTTCTAGCTGTTCTTGCTTACATGGTCTTTTATTGCCTCAATCTTTACCTTCTGATAAGGTTGACTCTGATGGAAATAGACTAGTCCTCTATGAGTTTTTCTAATAAGATCTGCATCACTCATGAGGAGGAGACAAGGCTTAGGATTCCTGATGAACTTGTTGGATATTCTATATTCAGAGCAAATGCACCTGATATGCATCATTCACAAAATCTTCCCCAAATTCATGATTCTTATGGTGACTCTCCTCATTAACCTTAATATCTGGAAAGACAGCCCACACATCCTTAGCTCACAAATATATCCTTGCCTGGTCCTCAGGGGTCTACATCTTCAACAAAAATCCAGGAAAATGATGTATTTTACTAATTATTGTGAATCTTTTATATATATCATGTCAAATAATAGCTATAAACCATTCATATCTATCTCAAAACTCATGAGAATTGATGTATTGTGCTAAATACTGTGAATTACAGTATTTGAAGTGTTTGTCTGATATTACTGTATTTATTGAGACTCATCTGTATTTGAGTTGGACTTTTAATTTAGATGAGTACTGACATTGTGCCGCCATCAGCTGATGTCAACCAGAAAGTTCCATTGCCTAAGGCAGAACAAGATCCAATGTCCACATTTGCCCGATCTGACACCTCTTGAGATGACACCTGCACAGCTTGACACTACAAGGTACCATCATTCTTGTACTATGCCAGAGCCATGCACACTTTCAGCAAAAACAACAAGCATTGGACACAGAGAAACATCAATTTGAAAAATTATGTTGCATTGTTTTTTTGAGTTGACCCTTCATTCAGGTGAAAGAGGTGGCCACACCTGCTAGTGGCACAGTTACAAAAGGTAGCATTATTCTTGTACCTTGCCAGGCCCATGCACACTTTCAGAACAGGCATTGGACATGGGAAAATATCACCTTGGAAAATTGTATCACATTTCACATTGTTTTTTGAGTTGACCCTTCATCCAGGCAAAAAAGAGGTAGCCATACCTGCTGGTTGCATAGGCACTACAAGGTACCATCATTTTGCACCATGCCAGAGCCATGCACACAACCAGAAAAACAATGACACAAGCATCAGACCTCATGCCTCATGTGTTGCATTTTGTATTGTTTTTTGAGTTGACTCTTCATCTGGGCAAAAAAGAGGTAGCCATACCTGCTGGTTGCATAGGCACTACAAGGTACCATTATTCTTGTACCATGCCAGAGTCATGCACACTTCCAGCAAAACAATGACATAAGCATTGGACCTCATGCCTCACAGAGAATTATTGTCACATTGTTTTTCTTGTTTTTCACAGTCAAACAATGGTCAATATATAAGATGTCCACTCAGACCTCCAGGGAACATCAAGCAAATTCAACCCTCAGGTTGCTCTCATAGTCATCTTCTCAAGTCCTTCACTATGCACTGTGGTGGTTATTCTGACAGAAATCTATAGTCAAAATGTTTCCAGTGAAGAATTTCACTTTTACAAGGTTTATAACATAGTGCTTACTCAGATCCTTCATGCACTAGAAGGCCAGGGCAAGAATGTTCCAGATATCCATGACAAAGTTGTTATAGTGCCACAATGTATCCTTAAACAAGAGGCATTGAATGGTCAGTCCATCTGAGACATGTACTCAGATCATTTAAAGAGCCCATCAACCTATATGGATATCAAGAAGAAATGAGCAAAAGGTTGGCTTTTAAAGGTCAAATGAGACCCAACACAGCCAGGAGCAATGCAGATGAACTTGAGGAAGCTGAGAACTACTTGGCCAAAGCAAGCATGGAGGCACATCATTCCGATGAAGAAATCTGGAGTAATATTCACTGCAGGGATTGGGAGATTTTTCGGGAAGAAAAACCCATTAGAAAGATGTCAAATAATTTCTAATTAGTTTTTCTCATGTATTACATAAAATGTATTTTGAGAAACAAAAAAGAAAAAGTTAAACAATTTCAATGCTTTTCCTTGAGGAAAATAATTTCTTTTTCTTTTGATTTTTCCTCAGATACAGATAGAGAAAATGAATAATGTTTCCAGTCTTTTTCTAGAGAAAAACATAATGTTTATCTTAATGTGTTCCTTTGTCAACATTTGTCATATTTCTTTCAAGTAGTTCTCAGGTAAAATCCTTTGTTTTATCAGAAATATTTGGAAGACATTAAATTTTTCTGATAAAACTTGGAAAACATTAAATATTTCTGATAAAACAAAGGATTTTACCTGAGAACTACTTGAAAGAAATATGACAAGTGTTGACAAAGGAACACATTAAGATAAACATTATGTTTTTCTCTAGAAAAAAACTGGAAACATTATTCATTTTCTCTATTTATATCTTAAGAAAAATCAAAAGAAAAAGAAATTGTTTTCCTCAAGAAGAAGCATTGAAATTGTTTAATTTTTTCTTTTTTGTTTCTCAAAATAAATTTTATGTAATACATGAGAAAAACTAATTAGAAATTATTTGACATCTTTCTAATGGGTTTTTCTTCCTGAAAAATGTCCCAATCCCTGCAGTGTAAGTCATATCCTGACATTGCAACAAAGTTCCACACTTAGCCAAGGTCCCCAGCTCACTGTAGCTAGTGTTGTCCTCACTGCTTCTCCTGTCACACTCAACACTACACTCTACCTTCTTATTATCTGCCCTTCATGCTAACCACATAACACACCAGGTCTAAGTGCATTTAGCTTTTCTATCATTTGCATCACCATTTGCTGGTGCTGCTAATGGTAGTCAGGTAAATAACAAGGAACCCTAGTGAGTAGGTACAAAAGGGTTGCTAGAGGCCAGCCTTCCTTACATCAGCACAATAGGCAGTAGTCACTCTGTTGAGCCTGAGTATTTTACAATTGCTCTCTGGTTTATTGGTGTGAACATGTGTTGACTCATGACTGACAAAGATTCTGATTTGCTTCTTGCATGCACTGTCCAAAGGCATATAATTGACTGATTATACTAAGTACTCACTTGCACATGTGTCACAGCAGACCTTATTGCATACTCATGTCATCCAACACACATCCCACAACTATGATAGCTCTAGAGGACAAGTTCAACAAAGACACTTGTTACATAACTTATTTATCTATTATCTAATTATTATACAAATTAACTAATTATTTTTATGGATATATATTAAGTGTAACCTTAATAGCTTTATTTCACACACTATAGGCAGACTCAATAGACAGGTTATGGCTTGTGTGTGTAAGGTTACATAGTGTAAAGTGTTACATTTTTTTAAGTCAACTTGCATTGACTACTGCCTTTGGTGAATAACTGAACTTTTGCCAAAAAAGTTCTCAGCATCAGTGATACTATCATAATGTTGTTGGACAGCATTATAAAAAGAATATCCAGGACAGGAGATGTCCAAGGAGGATGCAGCAGCTAGGGAAGATGCTGGGCACTTGGTACAGGGAGCACTGCCTAGTGTGCTAGGAGAAGGTACTCCAAGAGGAGTAATGGTGGATGCCACATCACACATGTATGTGAGTCTAGCAAAAGCTGTGATGTCAGGAGGGTTGTTTGTTACAGCTCCAGTGAGACCACTCTAGTGGTGGTCAACAAACTGGATGCAGGAGTGAGGTAGGTGAGAGCCTACTCAGCTTGAGCCAAGGCTTAGGTCAGCCAAAGCTTGGTGCAAGCTCAGGAGCTGGTCCTGCTACAGCATCAACCAGATGGTGGAGACTTGAAGTCTTAGCAAATATTGAGACAATTCCAGAGGATATGTCTGAGTTGTTAGGCAATAATTATAATAGCAATCCCAATGAGGTCTTCAAGCAGAGGATCCTGATATTCTGGAGAGACCATTAGGAGTCCCAAGGGCCTCCACCAGGCAGAGACTATTAGCTAGGGTAGCAAAGCTATAAGCAAGGCAAGATCACTCAAGGAGACAGCAAGCAAGGGTGGTAGCAAGCAAGCAATGAGGCCAGCAAGCAGAGGTGGCAAGCAAGACCAGAACACACAAGAGAACAAGGGCAGAGAAAAGACACACTATGAAGCTTACAGTTAGTTTGATGAATAGGCCAGATGAGCACTACTATTAATTGATCTGAGGATATTCTATCCTGCAGATTAGCTTATATACTACATCAGTGGCTATGCTATGATTAATGCTATGTGTGGTAAGTATGCCCTAGTATGCTAAGTAAGAATGTGTAAATCAATACATCAAGGGAATATAACAGTCTAATAACTTAGCCAAGCCAACTAATAATGATGAGAAGGAGTAGGGGCTGGGCCCCAGTGGTCAATCAGTATACTAGAATGATATAATACCAAGACTTAGCTGGAATTAGAATTGAAGACCTCTGAATGAGATTGTTTCCTTACAGAAGTATATTGCTACTCAGTGGAGCATGGGGAATAACATTATCCTTAAGGCTCCATAAGCATATATAGAAGTCTATATGGACTTTCTAGAGTTGGAGGTTCAAACTTGGCATGGCCATCTTCAGTTCCATAGGTTGTTGACCCTGTAATACTGTCTCCAGTGAACAAAGCATTTACTATTCTCTAGGCTCTTCAGCAGCCTGGGGAAACTCTACAAGCATTTGCAGCCAGACAAGCTGCAGTAGAGTGCCAGTGGAATGTTGCATCAGAGGTCATAGCTCCTAATGATGCCCCATCCACTGAAGAGGGATCCACTTTTACAATGGATCCAATGTATGAACTTAGTTGCAGGACTAGTCCTCAGAAGTGGAGATTGACATAGAATGATCATATCATCCCACAGCAGTTCTACAATGGGAACTTGAAAGGACTACAGACAGTCCTTCATAGATGACCAAGGAGTAGTGTTTCAAGAGAACTGCTCTTGATGCATAGTTGCAGGCTGCTGTTTCTAGAGGCACAGAAGCAGAAGTGAAGTAGGAGGAAGCAAGTGTTCCTCCTGACACTAAAGTGAAAGAGAGGAGGCAAAGCCTTCTGGAAACAGAGACTCCAGTTGCTTCTCCAAAGTCATCCCAGTAGATGGAGCAAGAAGACAGGCACATAGGCACTTCCACAAGGCCACTGTCATTGACTTTGCAATGATTGAGGATGCTGGACAGCAGAACACTGTCATGTTACACGTGACCGAACACAGAGACAGTAGTCGGTACATACAACTTCTTTCCTTAGTTTGGTTCATTCTCGTTTAGGTACGTCGTGTTGTCAGTGCATCGGACACTACGGATACAATACATTCTCGTTTAGACCCTATCGTCGTGCCGCGTTGCGGAGCACTGGCGTTGTTCTAACACTTGAACCAAACTATAATTTTTTTTTCACGCGCGATGTCGACGACGGGCAGTTCGGACGATGCGGTTCCTCAGACGCCGGAGGAGCGGATTGCGAAAATGGTGTTCCAGGCCTTGCAGACCGAGCTCGCGGCACAACTACAGGCGGGTTTGGCGGAGATGCAGGGTGGGATGGATGTGCTGGCGGCTCGGTTGGCTGCGTTGGAGAGGGGTGACCGCGGGGCATGGCAGAGGCCCAGCATCAGCCCTCCCGAAAAGTATGATGGGGCTTCGAGGACGCTGGCGGATCAGTTCGTAAGCCAGGTCGAGGCCGCGGCCGAATTCGAGACCTTCCGGGACGAGAGGCAGAAGGTCCTTTGGGCCCAGTCGTACCTGACGGGGTCTGCTCTGGCGTGGTCCCGGGTGATCACCACAGGTTCGGACGACCCGGATTCGAACCCACGGCGTTTTGGGTGGGGGGCGTGGCTTGCAGACTTCAAGGCTGCCTTTGGCCTGAGGGACCCCGCGCAGGATGCCTTGAATCGGATCGGGGTGTTACAACAGGGCTCGAAGTCTATCACGGAGTACTGTACGGCATTTTTCGAGCTGAAAGGGCGACTGGAACCTGCCGACGCTGAGAGTAGGTATGTAAAGGACAGGTTTTGGAAGGGTCTGGGCACGGCGGCGATGGAGGCGCTGGTGAACACGGACTTCAAGACAGCGGAGGAGGCCCGCGACATTTTGCTGCGGCGGGAGGGCAAGCTTGCTGACATCGCAGCGCGCAAGAAAGGCCAGTGGCAGGGGAGTAGTAGTGCGCCAAAACATGCAGCGTCGGCGCCGACAGCAGCTTTGCCCAGCGCCGCGGCACGTTCAGCCCCGCCCCCGCCGCCTAAGGACCCAGATGCGATGGATGTGGATCGGGCGCAGCGCGCGAAAACTAAGTGGCTTCGGCGGCCTCATTCTCGGCGGGCAGCAGTTGTACATGCGCGTTCTCCTCATTCCCCTTATGCAGCACTGGAACTGCCAGTCACCCTGTGCATCCAGACGCGGGACCCTACAACGTCGCGTGTGGTCGATACTCGTGCAATGGTTGACTCGGCTGCGAGCTGCTGTTTCGTGAACCCACGCTTTGTGACTGGCCTGGACTTGCCGACGGTGCGGAAGAGACGACCGATGCGGTTGCGTACGATTGACAATTCGGAGATTCGCTCTGGTCTCATTACAGAGGAGGTGCATCTGAGAGTGGTACTGGGGGAGCATGTGGAGACGGTGGTGTTTGATGTGGCAGATATTGGGGATGATAACCTGATCCTGGGTGTCAATTGGTTGCGCCGACATAACCCATCCATCGATTGGGAGCGTTCGACGGTGCAGTTTGACTCCCCCTTTTGTCGGGCGACCTGTCTGGGGGTGGGATCAAGGGTGGGTCTGGACCTGACCCCAGAGGCACCCACGGTGAGGGCGTTTGCGCGGAAGGCAGTGCGTGTACCGGCCGCCGGGGTTCGCCCAACACCAGGGGTGAGGGAGGAATGTTTCCACAAGCTGAAGTTGGCGCGGACTTGGAAGACCAGATCTTGGCGTGCTCAGTGTCAGGAGGCAGTGTGGGTGGCAAGGGCGTGCATTGATGAGGCCTTGCAGGCAAGGGAGGGAGTGAGTGTTGGTGGGGAGGGGGGAGATGCGTATGTGGAGCAGCAATGGGACATGCAGTCTGGCTGGGGGCAGGCAGGTCCGCAGCTGTTCCCGGTGGAGGAGCGTGGGGCGGCAACGCAGAGTGTTTCGCAGGTGTTGGCGGAGGCAGAGGCGAGGAAGGAGGCGGGTAGGAGTAAGTTGGTGGAGGAGATGGTGCCGGAGGTCTACCATGAATTCCTGGACGTTTTCGACAAGGCACGCTCGGAACGGCTGCCACAACACCGACCGCATGATCTCGGGATTGAGTTGGTGGATGGGGCTACAGTGCCACCGCCCGGCAAGCTGTACCAGCTGGCACCAGCAGAGCTGCGGGCGCTGCGGGAGTTCATCGATGAGAACCTAGAGAAGGGGTATATTCGCCCATCAAAGGCTCCTTGTGGTGCTCCGGTTTTCTTTGTGAAGAAGAAGGACGGATCCTTGCGGCTGGTGGTGGACTTCCGGGCGCTGAATGCGGTCACCAGACCAGACGCCTACCCGATTCCTCTTACAAATGAACTGTTGGATTGGCTGAAGGCTGCGAAAGTGTTCACAACGTTGGACATGAGGTGGGGATATTATAATGTGCGGATTCGGGAGGGCGATGAGTGGAAGACTTCATTCCGGACACGCTATGGTCAGTTTGAGTTCTTGGTCATGCAGTTTGGCCTGCGGAATGCACCGGCAGCATTTCAGAGGATGGTGAACAAGTTGTTTCATGATCTTGTTGACGTGTACATGGTGCTGTATTTGGACGACATTATCATTTTCTCCGAGGACCCGGCGCAACACGATGCGCACGTGCAAGAGGTGCTGAGGCGACTTTGGGAGGCGGACTTGTTTCTGAAGCCAGAGAAGTGCAGATTCCGTACGACAGAGGTGGATTATCTGGGACTGAAGATCACACCTGGCCATGTAGGCATGGATCCGGTCAAGGTTTCGGGAGTCACGGACTGGCCGATGCCTGGTAGTGTGCGACAGGTCAACCAGTTCTTGGGGTTCTGCAACTTCTACCGTCGGTTTGTGGAGGACTACGCTACAATTGCACGCCCACTGGAGAGACTGAAGGGGAAGGATGTGCTATGGCGGTGGGGGTCAGAGGAGGAGGCAGCATTTAGGGGGCTGAAGGAGGCGTTTGTTTGGGCGCCAGTGCTGGTTATGCCTAACATGGAGGCGGCTTTTCGCGTGGAGACGGATGCGTCAGATTTTGCGTTGGGTGCAGTCCTTTCTCAGAAGGGGCAGGATGGGGAGTGGAGGCCGGTGGCATTCTTTTCAAAGGCCTTGCAGCCCGCAGAGCGGAATTACGACGTTCACGACAAGGAACTGCTCTCAGTGGTACGGGCGTTTGAGGTTTGGCGGCCATATTTGGAGGGCAACCCGTTTGCAGTCGAGGTTTTCTCAGACCATTGGAACCTCGAGTATTTCATGACGGCATGGGATCTGAACAGGCGGCAGGCTCGGTGGAGTTTGCTCCTCAATCGGTTTGTCTTTGTTATTCAACACCGCCCCGGGCGACTTAGTGCAGGGCCAGATGGGCTGTCACGACGCCCTGACCATGAGGTTGATCAGGACGATCGCGACAATAGGGAACAAGTGGTGCTGACAGAGGAGAGGGTGGGAAAGCGTGGGGTGGTGCTGGTGGGGGAGAGGTGTGGGATGTCGGAGGTGACACAGAGGGTGGCGGCGGTGCAGCGAATCGTGGCGGATGGTGACATTTTGGAGGCAATTCGGGTGGCGTCGCCTAAAGACCCCAAACTGGCAGCTATCTGGCAGCTGGAGGAGGCGCCAGCACTGGTCAAGTCAAGACTGAAGGAGTTTTCGGTGGAGGGTGGTTTGGTCCGGTTCCGGGGCTTGGTTTATGTCCCGAATGATGACGAAGTCAAGCGCACAATTCTGCAGCTCTACCACGACTCAATTCCAGCGGGGCACCCTGGCCAGGCCAACATGCTGGCACTGATTGCACGAAACTATTATTGGCCACGGATGTCGGAATTTGTACGCCGTTACGTAGAGGGCTGTGAGGTGTGTCAGAGGATCAAGCCCAGGCGCCAGAGACCACACAGACCTCTGCAACCGCTGGAGGTTCCGGAGGGCCCATGGCAGCACATTTCTACTGACTACATTGGCCCATTGCCAGTGTCACGGGGGTACAATGCGATCCAGGTAGTGTGCGATAAGTCAACCAAGCGAGCGCATTTCCTGGGGGCCCACTCGACGGACGATGCGGCGGCAATGTGTGATACGTTTATGAGCCGGGTCTGGTGCTTGCATGGCACTCCAAAGAAGGTGGTGTCGGACAGGGGGCCTCAGTTTGTGGCACGTTATGTGAAGAGGATGTGGGAGAGGCTGGGGATTCGACAGGCGCTGTCGACGGCGCATCACCCGCAGACGGATGGGCAGACGGAGCGGACAAACCAGGAGTTGGAGGTGTACTTGCGTGCCTTCGTCGATTACTACCAGGACGACTGGGCAGATTGGCTGCCATTTGCTGAGTTCGCGTTTAATAACCGAGTGAACATGGCGATAGGGATGTCTCCTTTCTATGCTGAGTATGCGTACAACCCGACATTTTCGGTGGACCCGGTCAGCTCACAGTCGGTGCCGAAAGCGGATGAGCGGTTGGATCGGATACGGGAAGTGCAGCAGGAGCTCAAGGGGTTGTTGGAACTTGCGGCAGAGCGGATGAAGAGGTTTCATGATGCATGGGTGGACGAGGCACCGGATTATGTTGTGGGCAATTGCGTGTACCTCGAGCGGGCGGACCTGAGGTTGGACAGGCCCAGTCACAAGTTGGACTACCGCCGTTTTGGCCCCTTTAGGGTTTCACAGAAGGTGTCAAGGACAGCGTATCGTTTGGAATTGCCGGAGGGTTGGTCGATTCACAATGTTTTCCACGTCTCGTGCCTGGTACCAGCGCGAGAGGATACAATATTGGGCCGCCGGCAGGACCCACCGCCGCCAGTGCAGTTGGAGACGGGGGAGGAGGTGGAGATAGAGCGCATATTGAGGGAGCGGAGGACAAGGGGGGGGGTAGCAGAGTTCTTGGTGAGGTGGAAGGGGTATGATGATTGCGAGGATGAGTGGCTGAAGGAGTATGATATGCCGCACGCGTTAGAGGCGATACAGGAGTTCCGGGAGAATGAGAGGTTGCGTGGGAAGAGGCGACAGCGACAGAGGGGGCGTGTAGAAGGTTGAAGCAGTGGGGGTTTATTCTTTCTTCTTTCTTTCTCCTTCCTTCCTTCTTTTTTTTTTTCTCTTTCCACCTTGCTTTCGCCTTACAAGTTGGGGGCGAGTGTCATGTTACACGTGACCGAACACAGAGACAGTAGTCGGTACATACAACTTCTTTCCTTAGTTTGGTTCATTCTCGTTTAGGTACGTCGTGTTGTCAGTGCATCGGACACTACGGATACAATACATTCTCGTTTAGACCCTATCGTCGTGCCGCGTTGCGGAGCACTGGCGTTGTTCTAACAAACACTAAGAAGGTATAGTATGCCTCCCCAGTACTGTTGATGGCTTGCCACTCCAAGAGTGGAGGAAGCCCACAAATTCCATTGACAGACAATGCATGATTGTTTGCATGCAATAATTGAACAGCTATTAGCTGTTAGATTAACTGTTTCAGAGAAGGTCAAACTCTAATGGTCTGAAGCATTCAAGTCTGTAAAGCTTTACTCAGGCTCTGCCAAGTTTGGTGAACTTGAAAATTGGCTTATAAGCATATGTGTAAACTATGTCATGGCTCAAGTAGGTGGAGAAGAGAGAGAGCAGGAGAAAGTGCTCTCTCTAATGGAATATTTGAGTGATGCAGCACTCAAATGGTACCTGCAACATGTGCTACATGTTAACAGGACTCAAGAATACTGGACATTGGAGGACATGCTCCTCAGATTGTACAATTGATTTATACTGCCTTCCACAATGCAGGATGCAAGAGATGCAATCCATAAAACACCATACATAGTGAAGGAAGAAGTGCAGGTCTTCTATGATGCCTTGCTAGATGAGGCCTAGAATATGGCCATCTTTCCAGGTGAATCCACTATCTGAGAGCAGTTCTTGAAGGAGATACCCCACAAGATGCTGCTAGCCCTCATCATGAATGGGAGCCTAGCACCAGAAGTGAACACTGTCAAGGAGTTTGTAGCTAAGGCTCAGGTCTATAAGAGCAGTGTGAAAATGGTGGTGCACTACTTAGGGCACAACCAGACAGCACACTACTTAGGGTGCAATCAAAATCAATCTTTGCACAATGGACTAGCAGTCCACAAACATGCTGACAAAGCAGTATGGAAGGAAGTGGCATGGGGTGTAATAGTAGCCCTTAAGCCATGAGCTACTGCACCTGCAGTAGCCAGAGTACAACATAGTACTCTGCACAATGAGGCTGCACTGCTTGATTGTTATAAGCTAGGACTGGAGAAAAATCTTCTTAGAAAAATCTACCAATATGATCCCTTTCTCAAAACATTGTGGGAATAGCAGGACAAAGCAGACTTGCTAGATCATCAATGAAGGCAGTCCAAGGTTACAGCAGGGATAATAGAAGAGGAAAGGCATGGCATGAAAAGTTCAAACAAGCATACAAATGTCCCACAAAGTTTGATGGCACCAGTTAAAAATACCACTAAACAAGAACAAAAAAGGATGATGAAAGAGATGATACCAGAACAATACTATGGACCATATAAGTTAGTATTTGAAAAAGAAGGATTTAATAATCTACCTTCCCAAAGACTATGAGATCACACAATTGATTTGGTACCAGGCATGAAACCCAATAAAGCTACAAAAGTTTACTCAATCAGTCCACAGAAACAAAAGGAGCTTAACATATTCACTGGAGAAAACTTAAAAAGTGGGCAAATATATGAATAAAAGTCTTTGTGGGGCTCAGGATTCTCCTTTGTAAACAAGAAAGACAGAAGATTAAGACCAGTTCAAGACTATTGCAAGCTAAATGCAGTAACAATAAAAAATGCTTACTCATTACCATTGATTTTGGAAATCATTGTGAAGCTACAACATGCATATGTGTTTTCTAAAATGGACATAAGGTGGGGTTTCAACAACATCTAAATTAGGGAGGGAGATGAGCATAAAGCAGCATTTCTAACCAATTGAGGGCTGTTTGAGCCAACTATAATGTTCTTTGGACTATGTAACTCATCAGCAACTTTTCAAGCAATGATGAATAATCTACTTAAGAATCTCATACTCTATGGCATTGTGATGGTATACATGAATGATATTCTAATATACACCAAAACTTTTGCTAAACACTGAAAAGTTGACCTCAAAGTATTGGATATTTTGAAAAGAAATAAGCTCTATTTAAAACTTGAGAAATGTGAATTTGAGAAAACAAAAATAGAGTACCTTGATGTAGTTATTAGAAAGGAAAAGGTGGAAATGAACCTGGTAAAACTAGCCACAATCAACAAATGGCTGGCACTTAAGACAATCAAAGAGACACAATCATTCTTAAGATTTTGTAACTTTTATTGGAAGTTTATCAAGAGTTTTGCAACAATTGCACAACTCTTGTATTGTCTAATGAGAAAAAATCAGAGATTTTAGTGGACAACAGAGTGTAGCCAATCATTTCACAATCTGAAAACCAGACTAATCTTGTCACTTATCTTAACTCTTGCCAGTGACAATGAACCCTTTAAAATTGAAGCTGATGCTTCTGACTATGCTTCAGGAGCCATACTGTCACAAAGGCAAAACAATGAGTGGCATCCAGTTGTGTATTACTTAAAATGGTTCTCTGCAACAGAAAGAAACTATGAAATACACAATAAAGAACTATTAGCTATCATCAGAGCCCTGAAGGAATGGCATCACCTTGTATAAGGAGACTAATATAAAATTGAAATTTGGACAGACTATAAAAACTTGGAATACTTCTTGACAGCATGAAAGCTGAACTGCAAACAAACATGCTGGTCAGGATTCTTAGCAGACTATGATTATATGTTCAAGCATAAGCCAGAAAAAACTATGTTAAAACTGGACTCACTCTCTCAAAGGCCAGACTATAAATATGAAGTAGAAGCTAACAATGACAATGTAACCCTAATCTAAGTGAAGCACATATCAGCACTACCCATTGGAAGTGCTATAACAATGGCAATGGAAGGAAACAAAATAGTATTAGATTTAAAAAGGAAAGGCCTAACAAGAACAACAACTTTGGACAATGAAAACAGGAAGAAGGGCTTACTTTCCAAAATGAGTTCATAGTAGTGCAAGACAACAAAATAAAGAGATGTATCTTGGATCTCTACCACAACTCAACAGTGGCAGAACACCTGGGAAGGTCAAAAACAAAAAGAAAACTGATCATCTGCAACTATTGGTGGTTGAAAATGGCCAAATATATCAACAAATACATTGATAGATGCAGAAAATGTCAACAAACCAAAAAAATTTTGCCACAAGGCCAGTTATCACCTAACTTGATTCTTGAATTCCCTTTTCAGATAATGTCAATGGACTTCATTACAGAGTTATCCATCTCTTTAGGATATGATGCCATAATGGTGGTAATTGACCAGTTTAGTAAACACATCTATGCAATCCCATGCAATAAAGAAATAGATTTGGAAGGGGTCATGATCTTGTTTAGAGACCATGTAAGGTGTCACAATGGATTACCTTACACTGTCATCAGTAATCAAGGCTCACAATTTGCTTCTGCCTTCACCAAAAAACTTTATGTATTACTCAGAATATCACATAATGTCTTGATGGTCCACCACCCCCAGACTGATGGACAAACAGAACACATAAACCAAGAGATCAAGCAGTACCTATGATTATTCATAAACAACCACATGAACAACTGAGCTAGCTGGTTACCTCTTGCAGAGTTCTGTTATAACAGTTGAGCTTTGAGTGCTACTGGAAAATCTCCTTTTTTCATAAATAAAGGATGAGAAGTCAATACAGGCCTTGATCCTAGCCTTAGTTCTAGAAATACAGAATCAGCAAATAATTTTGCTACCTAAATGACCCTCTCTACTCTGGTGCCTGGTGCATCGACCCTGATAATCCAATATGCCCGTGGACATTATGCCTGGCAGACAGCCATGGCTTATGGTGCCCCTCTGGAAACTGCTTGCTGATCACATCCTTATTGGGGATGTTGAACACTGTTTGTTGAGGCAATGAACCTTGTGAGAGGGGTGATGTAAGGGATGATCTCATTCCAAGGTCTCCTGACTCTTGTTCTGGCTTAGTCATAGGTATTACCTTATTAGTTGTCTTGGCTGAGTCATCAGACCTCTATCTCTCCTTTGATGTATTGTTGTCATTACCACTTAGCATACCAGGGCCCACTTATTACATATAGTATTAGTCATAGCACAGCTACTGATGTAGTATATAAGCTGGTCTGCAGGATAGAATATCCTCAGACTGAACAATAGCAGTGTTCTCCAGGTCTATCCATTGAACGGACTGTAAGCTCCTTTAGTGACAACTCCCCTCTGCCTGCTATCTCTTCTGTGCTTTGCTTGCCCATTGCTGCTGCTTGCCTCTTGCTTGCCACCACTCCTTGCTTGTCAGCCTTTGAGTGACCTTGCTTTGTATGGAGTATCCCACATTGTGAGTGTTCCCTTACAGGCATTGAAACAGAGGATATAATCTTTCTCCCAATTGCACTATGCACAAACTACTAGCATTGAACAATCACTGTCATATTGATTAATTGCTGCCATACTCATCATCCTCAACTCCATCATCATCTTCACTTTCATCCTGCACATTGTCATCTACCTCTTGTACTTGTATTCCATCATCATCTTCACTTTCATCCTGCACGTCGTCGTCCACCTCTTGCACTTGTATAGAATCCACAACTGGCTCTCCAATCCTCCTGAATCGCAGCGCATCATCAACACCCAGCCCTGGCTTGAGTGAAGAAACAGGCGTAATCTTGATTCGGGCAATTGTATCTGATTGCATGAAGTCATATGAAGATCTTTCGAAAAAGGGTTTCATTTGCTTGACCGCTTCGATGTATCCGTTTCCTTGTGGGTGCTCAGCAAAAAGATCTGTATGTGCCAAAAGTAAGTCATAATCGGCTTTGTTCGCAACCACATCATAGACGGATGGCGAGCATCCTGTGAGCCAAATTTCATATCGAGGGTGTATATCGCCGCGTTGCTTTGCCTTCCGGGATGCATTGATTTTCCTTGGAGCGGACACTTGGATTTGCGATTTGGTTGTGGTTGAACGAGCGCGGGTTTGCCGAGAGTTTGAGCGCTGTTTTCCTTTGTCTGTTGCAGATGCAAACTTCGGTAACATCTCTGGAGGAACGATGCCAAGCTCCATGGCGATTGTGATGTACGGTCGATTGTCAGGAATTCCATTTTTATCAGAGAAGAAGCCAAAACGTTTCTCGACGTTGATATGTATTGGTTGTTGGCGAAGACGGTTTTTGATCTGGATAAAAATAGCAGACATGGTCCATCGGCCAAGATGTTTATCGTAGAACCAAGTCGGAATGATAAGGTCCATGTCAGCAAGGGTCGCATGTCCTATTACCCCGGCACCCCTAGAGAAAAAACCAGCACAGGCTTCGTCGGTGACCACAAAGTTATCTCCGCCTCTTGCAAAGTGAGTGAACCGAACGTAGGCATTTTTGAATGCCTCTTTCAAAGGTTTGCCATCCCGGACATTTTGTGGCCGCGCATTAAGGACTTTATCAAGTTCACTTGGGAGGATTAAGCTGGAGAGAAATTCAATGAGAGGAACAGCATTGCTGAATGATATCTGCTCAGCCTCCGCACCGCGCGGGTCATGACGAATAGACCTCCGTAAAACAGCAATATCATGTGCAATCGTAAGAAGCAGCCTTGCAGCTAACTCGCCTCTTTCGCCCTTGTTGACAAGTCCAGCAGACAACCATACATTAATGGTCTTTGGCAAGGACTCTTTGTATAACGATTCAATTACGGATAAACGCTCCTCGACCGTGGCCGTATGGTTTTTCTCCTTGAAGTATGTCTTGGCACGCTCCGAAATATGGCGATATAGCACCCGGGAAGCAGCCTCGGCCAGAAATGGCTCTGATGGATAGCCACCACGAAGATACTGACAGTGTTGTGGCACTGAGAACACTGTGCGCATGCTACTGGCAACGAGGAGGCCCTCAAGAAAGACTGCCTCATCTCGGTTTGACTCGAAAGTGAGGTCAACGCGGAGTGCAAGGACTGGCAAGAGATCATAATTGCCAAGTTTGAATCCGAATGCCTGTGCAAGGGTGGTTTGACCCTCGCGTTGCAACGTCAGCTTTTCCATGGCAAGTTTCATAACCGTCTTCTCTTCTGTGTGCTCCATCATTGCCCAGAATCTTTGTTACAAGGATTCAAGTTTTGCGATCAAAGAGGGTAGATCATAACGTACAGGGGACGACCAAATCGTGCCATAAACTTCAATGAACAAACTTCATCAATGGTATGAGCAGATTCAGTGAAGAGCACTTTTCCTGAACGCCAGATGTCAAAAGGAAGTTCAACAAATGGTGGGTTCAGAGCATCTGTCGAGTCATCATCCTGACCACGATAGGACCAGAAATTCCTGGCGCTCGGAGAAGATTCAGATAATTTGGAGTAAGTTGACAGGAAGAGCGCAAAAATTTCAGCTCCTCGGAAGAAGCCTAGAACCTTGCAAAGACATTGGTAGGCCGTTCTCGGACTGCTCTTAGGATCAACCTCATTCGTGAGATGCTTGGTCGTCAAGTTATGAGATTCATCAAAGTAGAACAGAATGAAAGCGTGAGTGACGCCTTTGGATCTCAAAGAATGGACTACATCTTTTGCATAAGTTTTGACTTAAATGTAACGTCAGCTGCCTGCACGATTATACAAATTGAGGGCACTGCTCACCGCCATCCAAAAAGTCCGTTGTACCCCATAAAATCTCTGGAAAATTAGCTTTTTCAACACTTGCTGCGAAAGAATGGAGTTCTTTTCGATTGTCATGAAGGTAGTTTTTCCACTCGACTGCTATGTTTGGATTTCGCGGTGTGTTTTGGATCCAATCCTTGGCAAACTTAAGACATCCTAACAAAAACAGGAGCTGCCTGTCCATAAGAGCCTGTTTCGAGGAGTCACGAACCAAGAATTGACTGAGAACAGACAACCCATTATGAAGAAGATCTGTTCTGGGATACCCTGCATACGACGGCATCAGAGTAAGATCAGCCAAATGTAGGTACTCTCCCTCACCTGTTACATCAAGTGGATCACGAAGAACAATAGGTATCGTGAACACATATCCAGCAAGCTCGTCAACCAAACGAGACTTTCCAGTCCCTGACCCTTGAATGATCGGAAGAAAGTTTCCGTACTCCTTCAGAAAGTTTCCTCTTTCACGAGTGACGTTGATAGCATCTAAGAGCAATGATGGGGCGTCTCCAACATAAGATGTTTTCCATGCCTTCTCAATAGCTCGTCGAACTGAGTTACTTTCAATGGATATTCTCAAATACGAACCAGAATGATACGCACTAGTTTTCTGATCTTCGGGATTTGGTGGTCTGCACTGATTCTGCTGATCCTGTGTTCTGACTGATTAAACGACTTTCATTCAAAGAGAACTTCTGCATTATAGTATATGAAGAACCTACTATAGTCAATCAATGACTGGAGAGCTCCATCGTGTGTTTCACACATTGCAAGCCGATAAAGCCAGTCTGCGATTGGTGGAAATGCCACGCCGGTGTGTCCGAGTATAAGTGCGCAAAATTGTCGAAAAAACCCTTCGATTGCTTCTTGAAACTTCTGAGGACTTTCCGATGGCTTGTAAATAAATGCCATTTCGCTCAGACGTTGAAAACTGGCTTTGTGTTCACGACGCAAGCGATCAACTTCTTCCGAGATTTCTTCAACTAGCTTGATCCGTTTTTCGGGTGGATCGCCATCTGAGCCTTCGGTCGGAAGTGGATGTTTACTGCTGCGGTATTCTTGACTGTTCGACATGAAAGAGCTCGTGTTGAACAAAGGCTCTGACATAAGCCGCTGCTCACAACATTTGTTGTGTCACATGATTTGCCCTGGAGCAAAAAAATGAAACCATGAAAACGTCCCTCAATTGACCCTCATCTTGCGTTGCATTGCGATCTATGGCCATGTCATAGATTTAGGTGCTGATGGTGTGGAATCACGGCAGCAAGATTCGACAGTGCAGGGCAACGACGCTGCTTTAACAGGCATGGTGACTCATATCTTCTCTTGCTACGGGGGTACAGCCAACTTCCCAGAATTTGTATCAACGGATCAGTCTTCAGCTGGGAAGTCATTACCTGTCATTTTCCCCAACCGAGGTCAGCTTGCTGCTGGACATCGCC
Source organism: Termitomyces sp. MG145 (assembly GCA_003313055.1). Taxonomy (NCBI): domain Eukaryota; kingdom Fungi; phylum Basidiomycota; class Agaricomycetes; order Agaricales; family Lyophyllaceae; genus Termitomyces; species Termitomyces sp. MG145. Next base: position 231,414 of record QGOB01000546.1, on the reverse strand, counting down.
CATCACGAATCCGCCCCATAGACCCTTGCAAACTGGACCCTGCTTCAATGTTCAGGCGCGTGGACATGGAGCATACGGACTTAAGTAGCTTGTGGACTAAAGGCACTAAAGATTATTCAGCCCTGCATAACCTTCTCATCCCCTTGTCCACCTATTTCTCTGTCCTGCAAGCCTTTGCAGCCTCTTCTGGCAATGCACACACAACTTTTGTGATTGGGCATGGGGCTGCAAGGTATTTGTCACATATCTGATGAACTTTAGTATGAATGGTCTGTGGTGCTCCTCAATCACCAGCAGGAGATGCTTGCTGGTTCCTCTGTTGGCTGGGCTAGACTGGATGACTTCTTTTTGACAGAATCCTGCCTGGGCACCTTGTGCAAGCCTGCTGGCAAGTGTGAGCAGGATGTAAGTATGGAGACATGCTTCACATACAAGAAGAGGACATGTACAGCATTGCCTTGCTCACATGGTTGCATTCACAAATGCTAGAAAAGGACTGCAAGAAATTGTGAAGCCCTACACAGTGGTGGACTTAGTGCTGACTAAGCAGGTTTTGTCTAGAGTCTCGGTTTCACATCTTTCCCTTGCTTTTTCCCTCAACCTTATCAATTCTCAATTTTCCTCCTTAGGCTTATTACCTCTGTCATATTTTGTACTCACTACAACTGTTTTGCTTTCATGTTTCTTCTCCTCTTGTCTTTTGTGTGTGGCAGTAGAGTATATAGGTTGAATTGAAATTTGAGGTGTTAACAGGAATAATAATGGTTTGTTAGAGAGAGTAGTTTATTTGATGATATGACTGCTCTTGAGGAGAACTAGATTAATATATTTAATTCTGTTGAATAAAGATTATGATTCAGATTCAAAAAAAAAAAAAAAAAAAAAAAAAAAAAAAAAAAAAAAAAAAAAAAAAAGATTCAACTACTTGTGTGACTATTCTGATTCTACATTTGTATCAGCCATTCTTAACATAATTCAATTTGGTGCTGACATTGGGTTTAGTGGCAAGCAATGTCCTTAATCATGCAATCTTGAGTTTGCCTTTAAGAACAGTGAGCATGTGAAAGCATCTGTTATTTCCTTTGTTAAGCAGTCTCATGTAATAGGCCTCTTTGATTCCCCACCTCTTCCTGACTTTTGCTGCTTACCACTGAGGATAGTCAGACAAAAAAGGAATCCCAGAAAATTGTGCTTGATTAACCACATCTCATGGTGATATGGTGGTCTCAAAGCAGAAGCTTACCAAAAAGTGGCAGTATCCCAAAAATATATACCCTTTAGATGCTGACAACTGTAAGTGTAAGCCAGAAACAATAGATAATAAGGAGGCACTCACTAAGCTGAATACCAATGACCCTGAGCAAAAGACAAAAAGAAGCAGATTGTAACAAGGAGGATCATTACACAATATATCAATAATTATTTTACTCTTTACTTCTATTTACATTGCATTATATTTATAAGGTTATAATTATATAACTTCAATAGTTTTTCATTGCACACTGTAGGCAGATCCAATAGACAGGTTCTGACTTATGATACTGGTGCATAAAAGGCCTCATAACACAACTCATTACATTTTTTGAATTCAACTTGGATTGACTCTTGCCTTCAGCAACACAATTGAACTTTGACCAGGAAGTTCTCATTATCAGTGATACAGTCATAACATTATCAGCTATGTTATATAAAGTTCAAGGACAGTGATGTCCAAGAAGGATACAGTTGGCTGGAACAGAGTCCAGGTGCATAGCATATGGAGCATCTCAAGTTGCTTCAGTAAGGAATAATTGAAAATGCCACATCACCCATAAGCATGAGCATGGAAGGTGGAGTGATGCCAGGAGGGCTGTTTGCTACCACTCCAGAGCAACTACCTAGTAGTGGTCAACCACTGGAATGGAGCAGTGAACTAGTGGCAGGTCTTTTTTGTACTAACTCAGAAGGAATTCTAGCTGAGCTCAGTGAGAGCTCAGGAGTTTGAGCTGTGCTATATTGACAGCCATCTGTTAGTATGCAGAGTGCCAGTAAGAAACCCTCTCATGATGAGCTAGCCTCAGCACAAGCTGGCCTGTCAGGAGTGAGAAGGCAGAGAACCCAGTTCTCAGCCTATATAAAGACAATCTCTGAGGATGCATTCTGAAGCATCTGAGACAGACCAGGAGAATGACCTGAATGAGGTTCTCAGATGGCAAATTCTTGCATTCTGGCAAGATTATGGAAAGATCCCTAGGACCTCTACTAGACAGTGCTTACTGGCTCAAGTATCAAAACATATTGCTGTTCAGTGCAGTCATCGGAGATAATATTACTCTCAAGGCTCTAGAGGTGTTTATATGGATTTTCTTGAGCTGGAGGTGAAATAGTACCTTCAGAAGAAGCAAAGGTGAGAATCTCAATCATTCTCAGCATGGCTATCTCCACTTCCAAAGGCTAGTGAGCCTTTGCTATTATCTCTAGTGACCAAAGCAGTCACCTTGTTGCAAGCACTGCAGCAACCTGGTGAAACTCCACAGGCATTTCCAGCTAGAGGAGCTGCTTTGGATTATCAGCATATAGTAGCATCAAGGGTTATAGCCTCTAATGATTCTATCCTCACTGAAGAAGAATCTGCCCTTTATGGTGGATCCCACTTATAGAGTCAGTTGTGGTGCTGGGCCACCTAAGCAAGCAATGACCTGGGATGATCAAGTCATCCTATAGCAATTTCACAATGGGGACATAAAAGACTATGGATGGTTCTTTATTGATGACTAAGAAGTGGTGTTCCAAGAAAACACTGTGTATGATGCATGATTTGTGTTAGAATGCACCAAGTAGTAGTAAAACAGGAGGATGTAAATGTTTCTTCTGAGGGGGTTTCAGTTGGAAGAGGACAGATTCTTCCTAAAACAGGGGCTTCAGTTATGACTCTAGTTTCATTCATTTGGATGGAACACAAAAGAGAAGTGAATAAGCCTAGACTAGCCTTGTGAGACACAAGAGGCCTTGCAGATTGATCACCAAGAAGGTATAATATGCCTCCCCAACATTGTGGTCAATATGCTACTTCTCGAGTGGAGAAAGGTCATGAATTCCACTGGCAGACAATGCACAATCATTTGCAAGCTGTGATTTAGCAGCTCATGGTGGTCTACTATTGTGGCAGACATGCAGGTGTTTTGTAATACCTGTGAAGTGTGCTGAAAATCTGAAGGATTAAACTGATGGCCAGCAAGGAAACTTCATTTGCTGCCTATACTCATTAAGCTATATGACTCTATTGGTATAGATTTTATAGGTCCATTTCCAAAGTCCAAAGAATATAATTACCTATGGGTAATCATTTGTTGAATGACCAATCTTTCAAGCTTCAGGGTGTGAGATGCTCTAGGCAATTGACTAGACAAAACAAGTTGTTGGCAAGCTAGTGATTATTACTAATTAATCAGTGATGGCTTCTGTAGTGGCTGGTGGCTAGCTACTACAAGATGATCTTTGCCTTACATCAGCTGCTTGCTGTATATGAGGCTGAGATTCAATTTCTTTCTTTTTTCCCTCACTATACAGAGTTAGTGACTGAGCACAGTCCAACACTCTGTCTTGATGCACAAAACTCAGCAAGCAGGAAGGGGGTCCTGACCTACCTCTTCAGTATTATTTGAGCTAGTATAGCTCAAAAGGAGGGAGAAAAAGAAGAAGGCAAAGCATTGGCAGAGCCATGATGTGGCCCCACTAGTATATGGAGCAGCAAGCTACCAGGGGTCACAAGGGAAATGTACACTGTCACCTCTGCAATTTGAAGGATTGTCATACCAGGGACAACAAGTGTCATTGTCCTATAATCTTCAGAGTGGCTGACATGTGGTGACCATATAGCCTGTATAATCACTAAAGGCTGATCAATATTTGTTACCACAAAATCCTGTGGTAACACAGGCAGTTATATCTGCAGGTCTGCAAGTACCTGCTATGTTTAGTAGCCCAAGAACAAGCTGAGACAGGTTTGCTCTGTATTGTCTCATGCTATGGATGTAGATGACAATGCATCAGTGCATCTGACTGTCTCTGAGTTGTCTAAGCCATTGCATAGTCAGACATATGTAAAGCATTCTAGTGATGCCACAAAGGCCAAGGGTAAAGAAAAAGAGAAGGCTCAAGAACCTTCTTTGAATGTAGAAGGTGATGAGCAACTAGCTCATCTGTTGCAATGTCTGAACAATGCTGGAGTGCTGGAGAACAATAAGTATCAACATCTTTGAGAATCTAGTAGTGCAGATTGCACTTAATCAAGTCCTTAATGAATTTGATTTGGTAAAACAGCAATGCAATGAGGCCTATAAGGACCTCTATCAAGCTGTGCTTGTTTTGAGGAAGCAAACAGTGTCCTTTTCTGAAAATTCTCTACAGAAGGTTTCTTGATAGGACCTTTCATCATCACCTGCTGCAAGGGCACCTGTGTTGCTCTATGTGGAACTCATTCCACAAAATGAAGACATGGTTATAAAAGACTGATACTAATATAAGCTGATGGAGGAAAAAAAGAAAGGTAAAAAGGCACCTCCTCCAAAAGTTGGAGTGACTAGGTCAGCAAGCCCAGTCCTAATTGTACCCACAGGCTCAGTAAGGCCTATGCAGATTCCAACTGGTAGCATGATTACACTACCAACAAGTAAACCCTGGTGTGGTCAGCCCAGCAAAGAGCAATAAACAGCAGCTCCTGCCATGTCAATCCCATTGAACACCTCTGGGTTTATATCAAGCACAAACTTTTGGAGTATGAGGTACCCCCTAAAGGAGTGCATGAGTTGTGAGAGAGTGTGGTCAAGGAGTGGAATAAAATACCACCAGAGGTATGTCAAAGCCTCATAGAGAGCATGCCTAGAAGGATCAAAGCAGTTATAAAGGCAAATGGAGGCCATACCAAGTACTAGATATGAAAATTAGAGTAAATTAGAGTGAGTCAAAAAACTGCCTCAATGATTGAACATTTTGTTTGATTTATTAATAAGCGAGTTCTTGTCCAAATCACATGATCTATACATCATTATGAAGCCAGGATGCAGTTGTATGTCATGTGATTTTCTATGACTTTTTGCCTAGGTAATTGTTGCACACCATGTGAATCTTTCCAAAAAGGTCAAACATTGGGGCAGTTTTTTGAGCCAGTGTATATCAACTAAAGTACATTGCTATTTTCTTTTTTTCACCTATTTCTGCACTCACTCAGCTTCTCAGGCTTCTTCCAAGGACTTGGACATTGAATTTGCTGATCCTTTCTCACTGCAGGAATTGGGAGATTTTTTGGGAAGAAAACCCCATTAGAAAGATGTCAAATAATTTCTAATTAGTTTTTCTCACATATTACATAAAATTTATTTTGAGAAACAAAAAGAAAAAGTTAAACAATTTCAATGCTTTTCCTTGAGGAAAACAATTTCTTTTTCTTTTGATTTTTCCTAAGATACAGATAGATGTTTGCAGTCTTTTTCTAGAGAAAAACATAATGTTTATCTTAATGTGTTCCTTTGTAAACACTTGTCATATTTCTTTCAAGTAGTTTCCAAGTAAAATCCTTTGTTTTATCAGAAATATTCAGAAGACAATGCTGATTCTACCAAGTCTGCTATATAAAAGGCCTCTTCACTACAAACATATTTGTTGTTTAAATTTGCAGTAATATCTACTTAGACTAGCCACAATGCTTGGACATGTCATTACAAATGCTCAAAACTGCACAGTACCCTTTCTTGCCCAGTGATTGTAGTTCTTCCGAAACTAGGAAAACACAATGAAACTAACTTACTGACATACATCGCCCCAGGGATACGGCTAATGTGCATGTTGATCACATCCGAGTCGCGAAACAGTGTTGATGTGCACCGAGCCCAGATTCATTTGCTTCAAGGTTGCAAATATCAGCTGCCAATCGCTAGCGATAAGGTTAACGTTGAGTCAACGTCGCTCACACTCATCAAGTTTCTGTCGGTTCAGAGCCCCAGACCAACCTAAGGTTTTGAAGGGAGGAATAGTGTTATTCCTTCAAGATGGTGCCGTTCAAACGGTCGTAAGTTACCGCAATTGGTAGTTATCCCATAAGCGTAAGTAGGTAACGGATGGAGTAAATAAAGTCGCCCTAACACGTGATAAAAACCGATATTTCTCGGACCCGATGGATACCAAGGCGCGTTTAGATTTCGTGTGCGTTGTTGAGAGACAAAGACGCCGTCTCGTAGTGCGCAGTGTCCGTCGCCGATAGTTGGTTGATACACTCAATAAGAGACATTTGTAATAAATGTAGAGCAATACGGGCCGGGCTCCACGGATCGTACCCTCCGCAACACACGCAATAAATTCTAGCCTCCTATCGCCACCTTCTCTTCTTCGCTATCCGCTTCGTCTTCTTCGTCACTCAAATATGATTCCGAGGATCTACACCTCGCCCCTCGCGCCGACCCCTATCGACCCTTCGTCTGTATTCACCCATCTCTGGGGCGTCTCCCCCTCCAAACCGGACTTTGTCGGGGCATACCCAGGCCATCTAAAAGCATATGTTGACGCTGAGACTGGCGCGACGCTGACGAGGGCGCAAGTGAGGGACTTGGCGCTCCGACTGGGGTGGGCGTTGAGATCAAGCGAGGTTGGAACGAAAAGAGGAGAGGTGGTGATGATCTTTTCTCAGAATTCGTTGAATTGGCCTGTTGTCCTGTTCGGGTCTGGTATGTACAATATACTCGGACGATCTTTTTATGACCGGGTATCCTAATCTATGTACAAGTCACGTAACACTGACTCATTTTTGGCGCGTACATGTAGTGGCCGCAGGACTCCGGTGCACACTTGCTAATAGCGCGTATACGCCTAAAGAGCTCAAGTTCCAGTAAGAAGATAGTGGTGCAAGGCTCATTTTCGTCGCTGAGGACCTTGTTCATGTAGTTCTTGAGATGTTTAAACTGCTAGGTGTGCCAGAGCTAGAGGCGAGGAAGCGCGTCGTAGTGCTGGGGAACGGGTTGGAATGGGCCGGAGGACCGTCTGCAACGTCAACTGATGCAGCAAAAGGGCTCAAGACCTTTGCAGATCTGCTTAGAGCGGGTGGAAAGTTGGATCATGAGGAGAGGTTTGATAGAGAACAGGCAAATGAAACCGTGTATCTGTGTTATAGCTCTGGTGGGTGTTGCTCGACATAATCTTTGTTTTTACCTGACACAAATATTCAGGCACCACGGGGAAACCAAAGGGTGTAGAGGTAGGCATGCCTGTATCTAAGGTTTTTTCGAACTTGATGCTGAATGATTGGACAGACCACACATCTCAACATCAACGCGGTTCAGGAGGCCGTCAAGCCTCCTTTCCCCAAGCTCTCGCCAGACAAAGATATAATGCTTGGCATGCTGCCCTTCTACCACATCTACGGTACTTTCTCTCCATTTTTTTTTTTCAGTTTTCAGTTGATCTAAGTCCTTGACGGTGACAGGCATGGTCAAGCTCCTACATTTCCCAATGATCTGTGGAGTCTCAGTAGTAATCATGCCGCGATTTGACCCGGTAAAGTTCTGCGCGTACATCGAGCGGTATAGGATCACCACCGCCTTGATCGTACCCCCCGTCCTCGTCGTGCTTGCACGCCATCCAGGTCCGTCCTGCACCTACTTGTCTTGCAACCTCGACTGAGACATACACAGCGGTGGAAAAATACGACATGTCTTCCCTCGAGACCCTGTTTTCAGGTGCAGCGCCGCTCGGCCCAGACCTTGTCAGGCAAGTCACGGAACGTGTGCGGGCCATACGGAAAGGTAAAGGCGATTTTTCGATCCTTCAAGGTAACGTTCCTCCCACTTTCTTCCCCTCCTTCATCTCTTCACCAATCTAAATCATAGGTTATGGTCTAACGGAGCTTTCCCCAACGACGCACTTACTTCCGACCCCTGATAGTATTCGCAAGGTCGGGAGCATTGGTATTTTGCTGCCTAATCTTGAGGCTCGATTGGTCGTCGATGATAATGTTGAGGCGGGTGAGGGCGAGCCAGGTGAACTCTGGATTCGTGGGCCAATTGTCATGAAGGTATGGGTCGAGTTGCTCGCAACATTTTATTACTACGAAGTTGGGTGCTGATTGTGGCTGATATAGGGATACCTTAACAATATAGCGGCCACGACAGACTCGATCACTCCAGATGGATGGTTCAAAACCGGCGATGTTGCAATCAGAGATCCGGAGGGGTATTACTACGTAGTCGATAGAAGGAAGGAGCTTATCAAATACAAGGTTCGTCTCGTACAAATTTCTTCCCTTTCCCCGGCCCCTTTTGTCCATTTACCTATTTATCCATTCACTACAGGGTTTTCAAGGTACGTCATAAGTATCAATACAATGGAATGGGTGTTTATTTCAAAGCCGGGTATGGATAGTTCCTCCTGCGGAACTTGAAGGTCTGCTCTTGAATCATCCCGATGTAGCGGACGCGGCGGTAATCGGAGTGTATAGCGAAAGTCAGGCTACTGAGCTCCCGCGGTGAGTCGATTTTATTTGCGCCTGTAACAAGTATGTGCTTATGATACACCCTTGTTCATACTAGTGCATATGTAGTCCATGCGCGTCCGGAGCAGCTCAAAACGGAAGCAGATAAAGTCGCATTCCGGCAGGATGTACGGAAGTGGACGCAGCAGCGTGTTGCGAGGCATAAGTTCCTCAGAGGCGGCGTGGTGATCATTAATGCTGTTCCAAAAAGGTGTGTGTCTGGTGTGGGATGTATTTTCTACATGATAGGTCCTATCCGATTTGACTCTGTTCTTTAGTGCCGCCGGTAAAATTATTCGCCGCGAATTGCGCGAAAGGGCGAAGGTTGAGCTTAAGGGACAAGACCCTGGGTCTGAGGAAATCCAGACGAAGCTCTGATAAAGAGCAAAGAAGCTGGTCTTTTTGCGTCTACTTGTTGAGCTGATCATAGCATTTTTCCCGCCCGGCTCCAATCGAATAGTGATTCTAACGCCATGTATCTGTGCATGCCGAGTGGTGCCGTACTGTCATTATGCTTTGATTTACTGGACGTAGTGCATGTTTTTTCTGTCAGAATGCTTATACCCTGTTGTGTTGTCTATTTGACTTGGAAATGGAAACAGTTAATTTGAGCATTTACCCTTTGGCGCCTGCAACACTACATCATAACTAATACAAAGGTATGGCGTTCTGATGATATACAGCGTAATTTATAGGAAAGCAGTTCAAGAAAGAGGATGCTAGAGGTAGAGAGCCTGCCTCACAGCGTCGACACACCATTGCAGCCTTCAAGGAGCATGGACCATTGTCTCCGTATCGTTACATCCTTATGTGGACTTACTTTGGATCCTTTTATACATCGTCGTGATAAATTTTCGCGGGTCATGGGGGAGAAATAACGGTATAAAGTTTGAACTTTAACGAGCATCGGCCGGCAGGCTTCTTCGGAAAGGTTTAACCGAAACTCGTCTGATTGTCCGATTGTCGAAGCACATATATATGGACCTATCGTTGATTTCGGATTCCAATGCTGAAGCCGAGGCAGAAGTAGGACAAACCAAGGGAACTGTACACGAAAAAGAATGAAAAAGAAAGAAAGAAAATGCACCTAAACAAAACTGCACCCCGATCCTAAAATCCTTTGTCAAGGTAATTGAGATGAACAGGACAAGAGTGGGGTGGATAGTGTTGTAGTGATTGAGGGGCATGGCAGGCACTTGAATGGTGACTTGGTGGTTAAATGATGAATGTAGTATCAAATGGCGTTGTGTTGAACAGAGCTAAAAAATCTTTTATAATTCTTAGCCTAATTACCGTAAGGAGGAAGGAGGCAACCGTTGGCCGTGGATCAGAGTCGACAAGACGTAGGCAGTGGGTAAGGAAGTAGACCGAAAGCAAGCTGTCTATGGTCAAGAGCAGGAGAAAGAGACACAAGAACTAAAGAGGAAAGGATAAAAAGAGTAGACAGATGGATCGGACATCAAAAATTGATGTGATCAGGATTGGATGATAGGGGAATAGATGGAAAACAATGGGCAACAGGATAAAAGCAAAACATAGTAATAGGATTCTGGCAAAGGAACTTTGTGCTGACGGGTATGGTATCAGAACCAGTCCGTGATACTTAGAATTGTAGGTACACTCAGTCAGAGATCTAACACAATTCGGGTCTTCTTATTTTGCTTAAGGTTTGTTTCCTTCTCGCAACTTCTCCCTCTGGGTCTTGAATTGTTGCTGGCACTTCTTGAGATAGAGATGACGTGGAGCAACTCTTGTGTTCCGTTGACGAAACCTCATTGATCATCTGCTCCGATGATGTCGGAGTTTTGAGAGAAGTTTGGCTTCGATCACTGCTTTGGGTGTCCTTGCTCATTCCACGGAGCCTCGGCGATCTATGTTCCAATCTGTCAGCGTCAATGACAACTGCCAGGACAGCTTTTATACCAAATATTCAAGCATCCACCTAGAAACAAGGGCTATAAGTAGTGGTTGACAACTCTTGTTCTGACTGCCACAAAGCACAATCCCTCTTCGAACAATGGTCAACAAGTTCTCTATACCCAAGTCGGCCACAAAGCTTTGTGAAGTGCCCCCATCACAACTCGACCTTCATCCAGATGCAGATATCATTACCGAGCTCAAAACCTTTCATCCCGTTACCAATGAGAAGAATGTCTGGGCATTCTGGAACAAGGGCTACGATGCAATCTACCATCCCACCAGGTCACCATCCTTAACTGGGTGCATAGCTTGGGACCATCATGGACAGTCATCATCGTGGATATTGTAAAAGGATCACCCAACAATGTCTACAACTTTGTCCATGATGCGGACTGTCCATACATGTCCCAAGCGATGCACCCAGTTAAGGATGGTGACCTGGTGGGATGGGTAGATTGCATCGTAGCCCTTGTCTCAGAATGCCCAGACATTCTTCTCATTGGTAATGGGATGAAAGGTTTTGAGCCACACATTGTATCACTGCATTTGGCAAAGATTTATGATCTCCTGGAATCCTAGTTCCATAGCCCTATGAAGTATAGTCTAGTTACCCACTCTCAGTCAAATACAATTGACTGAGGGTGTTGTGTACTTGATGCATATACATTTGAATCATAACAATGGGGGAATTGGGCATGAATATGTCTGCTATATTGTACTCCATATTGATGTATTGTATCTGTATTTTGTTTGATTGTGCTCCCTCTCAGAAGAAAGTGGAACTTAATTTCAACATGTTTCATGTACAAGCAAAGGGTGTGATCCTTGAAGAGTCTGATGGCAGCATTATTATTGCAGAGGATGGTGGTGGGCAAACCAGTGACATTGTATCCAAAATCTCCTTCAGCTATTCTCTCAGCCAAATGCACTCCTGTGCACTCTCAAATGCTGCCATGTATTTGGCCTCACGAGATAATGCAGCTACAACCTTCTGCTTCCTATCTTCCCAAGAGAATATGCCAGACCCTGAAATCCAGACATATCCACCTATGCCTTGCCATGTATCAAGGCAATTTGTCAATGATACTGGCTTTGCCACCTAGAATGAGCCTCAAAATGTGCTCCTTTCAAGTACTGTACCAGTCAGCATAATAGTGAACATATTGTGTGAGTTGCTGAACACACAATGTCCAGTCTTGTTAACGTAGCAAGGTATAGTAGACATCCAATTAGTGAATGATATGGCATGTGCTGCAATACAATCTTTTTAACCTTTAATCAGGGGGGGATTGGTTAACTCTCCAAAGTTTGAGGCCTGGTTCCATCAGAAGCAATAGAGGAGGTGCTGCATCTGTCCAGCCACACTGTTGTACAATTTTGTCACTGAGGGCAGTTTATGACAGGTGCACTATTGCTGTCTTTCTTGTCCTATTTGACTGAAATGATGACCACAAACTTCAGGAGCCCTAAGTTTGAGATGGTCCATACTTTTTCCATTTTCTCTTTGAACCTGTCAATCTAATATTTACTGCTTGCTATTGGGAGAAAATCATCCACATTATCACTGCTATCTTGATTCCAGTGTTGACCTTCCTGTAGTAGATACATAATTTGGATGGGAGACACATCAACCCCCATCTAACCATATTTTCATTGAGTGTTTTGTTCCAAATTTGACCCACTGGCTTCATACTACAGAGTCCTCATAGCAGGCAACAGACATAGTCTTCCTTCCCAGGTTCCTTAAAGCCTTCAGGCTGTTCCATGTATTGAGAAGCAGTATTTACATCAATTTGTGTGGTGTCCCCACCCTTGTGCTGCAGCCAGATGGAGCAGTATCTGCCATGACTCCATGCATGCAGCTGGTGAGGTTGATTTAGTGTAGTCTTGACTGTATATTTGCTTGTATCCTCTGAAGACTAGCCATACCTTGAAGTGTACTAGTTTTCTGTGCTCATCTCTTTTACTTTTGAACACTGGTTATCCCTTTTGAATCTTCTAACCTGCCAGTACTTTCTTCCTCAGAATCAATTTCCATACTTCTCTTTATAAGCATCTTCCCATTGCTTGGCATCCACAGTCTGTTGTGCCTCTTTCCAGGTGTCTGGCTCATCATCTAGGTTCAAAGAGATTGTATTTCCCATTGTTTTGGCTGTATACAGGAGCTGTTCAATGCTGTCTAGGAGTGCAATGTTACATCCCCTTTGGCTGCTTTGGTATTCCCATTTGGCACTGTCTGTGGAAATACACCATTATGGTCTCCCTCTGCATCACTGTTTGTGCTACTATGACATTTTTGTCTTCTCTTGGCTCTAGTTTCTCCTGGTGATTTTGACAATGACTTAGAGTATGGTAGGTGATGCCTGTCACTTTATACACCTCAGAAAAATTCTTGACAAATTTTTCTGACACCTCAGCATTGACCTTGATCTACCACACCTGGTGTGGAGGAAGCACATGAATTTCATCATCAGACAATGCATGTTGTCTGAAAGCAATAATTGAACAGCTCCTAGCTGTTAAGTTATTGTTCTCAAAGGGATGAAACCCAAGTGCAGTGACCCAAGTAGGACCATGTGCCTCACTCAGGAACTTCCAAGTTCAGTGACTTGGAAGACTGGTTGATGAGTGTGTGTGTCTACTTTCCAGTGATGCTGTATAGTGGAGAAGAGCATGAGCACAGAAAAGTTCTATTGTTAATGGACTTTCTGAAGCCAGCTGTCCAAATAGACAGGTTGGATTTCAATGTCCAGGGCCTGGAACTTGGAGACAGATTGGGTCTCTCAGTCAGAGATGATGCTGTCAGGGAGGCTGTGTTTTGACAAAATATGAGATAGAAAATAGCAGATTAGTTAGGGAGCATCATTGGTAGTCCAGTACAGGATGAAGACAGATTGCTTGGTTGGGCAGCCATTTACACCACTACCAAGCCAAAATGCAAAGGTGTACAAGTCAAGAAGAAGTATAAACCTGTTGCTATGAAGACAAAGCCCATCACTAGCCAAGGCAGCAAAGACTTCAGAATTGAGCAACACATCCTGGTGATCCCTTAGCAACCATACCCAAGCTCAATCCCAATCCCCCACCATTTGTACTGACTACTTGCTTCAACAACAACTGGAAAGCAACATCTGTTAAGAAACACAATACTGGCTTTCTTACCAAAGATGAGCTTAATGTACTTGTGGACCTTGTTACTAAGCAAGAAAACACTTTTGCTTGGAAAGACTCTGAAAGAGGTAGCCTATGACCCAACTTCTTCCTGCCAGTCCACAGCAATCCCTTACTTCTCCTGGGTTCAGCATAACCAACCAATACTCCTTGGCCTCCAAAAAGAGATATGTGAAATATTCCATAGCAAAATCAAAGCAGGCATTTACAAGGCCTCAAATTCTGTGCTTACTAGTCTTGCTGGTTCTGTGTCTTGAAGAAAAATGGTAAACTTTGCTTAGTCCACAGTTTTGAACTGTTAAATCAAGTCACCATTTGTCACTCTGGCATACCCCCTTTCCCTGACCATGTTGCTAAATTGTTTGCTGGCTGCATTTGTGGTGCCACTCTTGATCTCTATGTTGGATATGACAAGTGCATTATCAATCCTGCCTTCTGCAATGATATGACCCAGTCAGCACTGACTGACCAATAACAATAAAATCAAGATAGCTAACAATGCCAACCAAGCCAATGTTATCTTATCTAATCAGCCTCCATTTAATCAGATCACAAAATATCTAATTGGACAAATCACATGAAACAGGCATGTGACCACTATCAAACAACCCTTAACAACAATTGCCTTAACAACTGTGACAGCTTTGGACAATCCAGCCTTATACAGCCCCCATATGGCAACCAACAATTGATCATACTTGCAGCACCACTCAATGGCCTACCAATCATTGCTTCATTTTCTTTCTCTTTCATATTACTAGTGTAGTGGCCTCAGTCCTACATTATCAAATGCAACCACTATGCTTACTATTACTTACTGGTTTCCCCTTTTGCTACCCTTACATACCTATAAATACTGCCCTGTCAGTAGCCAAAATCATCATTAAATTGTACCAGAGTCTAGTTTTTGCTTCAGACCATGCTTCAGATCTCTTTTTGCCCTCACTTTGCTAATGGCTGATTTGGGTTTACCCAGTCCAGTCTCCTTTGCTTTCTCTCTCATCCTTAGGCTTAACAAGATTGTTCAGCCTAACTCTTATTTGTCTTTGTTAAGTGCCATACAGGCACTCTAGTTTCAACCTCATTGATGCTAGCACCTATGGCTAGCAACTCATATATTTTTGTTAAACTTGACCTTCTGGGTCTTGATTTTACAGATCTTATCTCCTGCTACAAACCAGTAGCAATATTAATGGCCATACCATTAAACTGTCCCCATTTACCACCACTATCTCCCTACCAACTCCAACTACATCTTCTTACTGGGTTTCCAGGACCTTGCTGACTCCCCTCACACACACATAACACTACTATTTGCTAGCTCCCCTATCTGGCTGGTCTTGTTGGTTGTTCCCTGCATGGCAGCTAGGCAGCAATGCAGTGCATCATTTTGGAGCCCACTGCAAGGGGTTCTAGAGTAAGATTCCACTGGAAACTTGCCTCCAGGATAGAAACTGCTTATGGCTTGTTACCAAATCATCACTCCCTTAACAACTCTGCCTCATAACCCTTGAAGAGGAACTTGCTACCACTAAGAAACTTCTCAACTATGAACAAACTCCTAGAGAACTTCCCAGGCTATCACATTGACAACTTCCTTGATGCACCTCTACCACCATTAAACCCCAATCCCTATTCCCCAGTTCTTTCTATGACATCCTTACCAACAGTTGTTAACAAAATTGCTATAGTTGACACCCATCTTTCCCATCACATGCCACCCTGTAACAACTCTACCACACCTAAATGGGACAAGAGTTGTCCTTGAGAGCTTGCCCAGTATTTCTGCAAGCTTGAATACCTCTTAGCAGACTGTGCCATTAATGACAATAACCAGAAAAAGGAGTATGCTGCTCAGTAAGTGTCTTATGATACTGCAGAGACCTGGCTTGGCTTGCCAGAGTTTAGCAACCATACATATGCTAAGTGGAAAGTAGCAGTCTTTTGTTTATATTCTGGAGCCAAAGAATCCACCTGTTACACCCTCCAGAACCTTGAATGACTCATAAACCAAACATTCTCTACCAGCATCACTACACTTGGACATTTCTCAGATTACTATAGGGACTTCCAGAAACTGTTGCATTGGCTCCTAGCCAAAGGCAAGATCTACCAAAACAAGGAATGTTGTTTATTCCAACAAGGCATATCAACATTGCTATGATCCAAACTCATTTCACTATTTAGAAATCACCCTTCTCAAACATCACTTGGAGGACCTCTATGAGGTAGATCAGGTCTTTGAGGCTGCCAAATGAGTTCTGAAGGGTACTAACACTACCACAACATCCAAGAAGCCAACAATTGCTAGCGCTAAAGCCCCTGTTGTTAATGCCCCTGCTCCTGTACTGACTACCATTGTTAAGAAGGAACCCCTGGATATTGCTGCTGCCACTATTGTTAATGCTCTTGCTTGCATGGAGGAAAAGATGGAAGTGGTATTGACTGCCAGTAACAGCACTCAAGCTCATACCACTTGACCTCCTAGCAACAGCTGTCATTTCTGCTGTGAAACAGGTCATACTATGGTACACAGTAACTGCACTAAGCTGGAAAGCTTGATTGGTCAAGGCAAAATTTGTTGGAATCATGAAGGAAAGATTGTCTTACCATCTGGCACTATGATACTAAACTACATTGGCAAATGGCTATACATGGAACATATCAATGAATAGCATAGACTGAACCTCAACCAGCTTCTTACCAGTCACCTCAGTGCTAATGCTAGTCCTGATGCAGAGCAGCTCCAAGGCATGTCCCAGATGTTTATCCACAAGGTCTTGCAACTAGACAGCATTAGGAAATGAAACTCTATAATTTATGATACCCAGCTGAAGTCTTTGACAGAGTTGAGATCCTGTGTGCTAAGGGATACTAACCAGCTCCTCCTACAGCTGCTAATGACACTACCTCTTCCAGTGCCCCAGCCACCAATGACCAATCTGCCCCAGCCCCAGTTACCAGTACTGCTAAAGTCCCTGAGCCCCCTGTCACTAACCATATTCCCACTGTCAATCCCCCTGTGCACCATTATTCCAGTATTTTGTCTTGTTATCAGCCCCCAACCAACCAAAACTTTGGAGCCCCAGACAAGCCCTGATGCCACCTACAGAAGTATGCCTCCTATCTACAATATCAAATAGTCTAAGCAGGTTTTTGACCAGGTACTGCAGACCAAAGCTTACCATCTCCATTGGTGAACTCTGTTCTTTGTCTAACAACATCTGGAACCAGTTCAGAAATGCTGTTACACCTAAACAAACTGGGCCTCTGAATGTTACCACTTACCAGGAATCTACAGATGTTTTTGATGATGCTCTGCCTGTAAGGGGACAATCTCATTCCAAGGTCTCCAACTCTTGTTCTGGCTTAGTCATATGCATTACCTTTCTCTAGTTCATGGACTGACTGCTGGGGCCTGGCCCCTACTCCTTCTCATCAGTATTAGTTGTCTTAGCTGAGTCATTGGACCTCTATTTCTCCTTTGATGTATTGTTGTCATTTCCACTTAGCATACCAGGGCCCATTTATTACATATAGTATTAGTCAAAGTGTAGCCACTAAAGCTGATGCCAGAGCCTCATATATGAGGGCATTTGCTCTCATAGCTGCTTGCCCACACCTCTATGCAGAGACTGTGGCAGATTACAACTGTGAGAGTTTGGTGGCCTTCCAGGCCATCAATAACTACACATTTCTACTGTACAGGCTCCATGTGGAGCCTGTACAATCCCAGAACTTAGACAAAATGGATGTATTGTAGCACCTCATTGCCAATTGCATTACACATATGTGGATGGACCACGTATATACCTACAGTATATGCTACGAGAACATAGAGGCGGACCCTGGAGAAACCTCCCCTCCCATCTCGACGTCTGTGGTAGACATATCTACATGGCTTCTTGAGCAAGCCTGCGATGTTCTTCTAGGTGCCAATATAAATCCTGCTGTAGATCTATTTGAACAAGGATTTGACAGGTGAGCGCCAGTAATCTCATCTTATGATCATACTCATGATCAGCTGATTCTTAGTTTATATGCAACATCCTTACGTCTGCGCATCGTAAATGCCTTATGCTGTTCAAAGGATTCCAAACATCACAAAGTAGCAAACCATCTGTCTCTGAACCTCGTCTATTCTTTTCCTGTTATCAAAGACCTTGCCACCTTCCTCTCATCCTTTAGTCGTTCAGAGGATGTTAAGAACAATGTAACTTCACAAGATGTGGTGGCTATGAAAGCAATGATTGCCAAATATTTGTCCAGTTTCAACGTGCCTCTACCACCCGTTTCGCAGTATAGTGTCCCATTGCCTGCGATCGTCCTCCTTATGGGCTCAACAGGTCATCTTGGTTTGTATATTCTTGCGAGGTTATTGGAAGACTCCCACGTCCACTGGTCTGGAAGTGGTTTGCACATGGACCTGTTCCTCCATGTAGATGATCACCAGTTGGCATGATTGGAATGCTATGGCATTCCTGGTGTGTTACAGGGTTATGAAAGGTGGTACTATCCCACCCTAGATGACCAAGAATGCATATGCATTCTCATTCAGTTGTTAGAAGCTTGTGGGCTTGCATTACTTGTCAATTGTGAGTGGCTATGCTACAGCAAGGATGCCAGGTTTCAATACCTGGCTAATCAACCAAAGGCCACAATAGATGTGGCCATAACACAACCACTGGTGGTAATGACCCCCAGTGCAGTAATACCCCCAGTAAGGCCTGATGTGTCCCTACTTGTGTCCAATCCTGAAACAGCAGCAGAACTCTCAAGATGATTCAACATTGTCTTCTGACATGTCTCCCCAGGAGGGTTCATCAGCTCTTCCTACATCCTCTGCTCTAGAGAGCAATACTGCTTCTGGAACAGTGCTACCAGACCCACCTGGCAATATGGTGCCCAGCAAGACCATGGCCAATGCTGCTGCCTCTAAACTTCCAGCATCAGCAATAGTTCCAACTGTTGCTGATGCTTCTGCCACTCCAGCCAATGCTGTGGTGGAAAGGTGGGACAAGATGGCTACTGAGGAGGGAGATCTTGAGGAGCTGATGCATGTCAAGGGAATGTAAATTCCCTCATAGTCATCACAGGATAATCACTATTCATGATTAGCTCAACATATTTGGACTGTAGGATCTTAGATCCTACACCACTGGTAATGTAGGAGTTGCTACTCATGCTTCAGTAAAGCTTCATGGGTGGGATGCTAGCTCCCACCCCAAAATTATTTGCACTCACATGAGCATATCGTTTATGAGACCTTGAGGGTCTCACAAGGGGGAGATGTAATGAGGGCATTTGTTACCAAATTTATATTAATCTTTTTAATATCAATTAAACAAATTAGTTGATATTTTTACATATATATATTAAGGTTACAATTATGTAACCTTAATAGTTTTCTTTTGCACACTGTGGGCAGACCCAATAGACAGGTTCCAACTTACAGCTCATGTGTGTAAGGCTATGTAGTGCAAAGTGTTACAGATTTCATCCTTTGTAAGAACTGCCAAACCTCAGAAGGTTTGGTGTGCTTGAACTTAGGAGCATCTCTGCTCTCCAGAAGTGGCATTTTGAATTTTGTTGCTCCATGATAGGTCTGGGTTGACTAGACTGACTACCAGTGGAAACAGGTGGTACTTGTACTGATTTTCTAATTTTACTGAAAGGCTTTTTGCTTTTTGAGCAGAATGTCAGGATCAGGCAAGTAGAAATTTGTACTAGAACTAGTGGCATGCATCCTCCCTTTTGCTTGAAGAAGCAATGTTTTTCACCCTTGGTGTAGTAACCTTGAGTGAGCCAAGAGCCAGGCAGTGCAAAACTAATGGTCTATTTTCACAGATGGATCCCTTTCAGAAATCCAAAAAGCGTTCAATTTTGTGTAAAGAAGCCCCTCGCGGTGGGCTCCAGATGATTAGATTTCTAAGTCTGAGTGTCAAGTTCAATGCTCAAGTGTAGAAATATCTTAGGTTGCATAGGGCTAACTCCACAAAAAATTAAATACTTTTATAGCAACCTAAATGAATAAGATTTTATTGATTGATTTCTTAAGTCAATGAACAAATGTCTCAACTCTCAAAAGGGCTCAATTCGAATATTCAAAACTAATTATAAACCCGAGACTAGTCACTTTGTAAACCTAGGTATTCCACTCCCTGGGGAATCCGAGCCGCACGCCAGACGTTGCCTGCCCAAATCCCTCAAATTCCTCCCCTTTTTATACCTGCTTCCTCGCACGGACCTTCCATCGTATGGCGTCATTATACGCATTGTTTTGGCCTACGATCGAGCCGTTTTTCCGGAAGTGATCTCGGAAGCGGCGTTTGGGAAGTTTCAATTATCTTTGTTTCCTTCCGTCACCCGTTTCCGTTCATCATTCCCATTCCTGCTTGTTTTTCCTTTGTTTCCTCTTGCCGTCTCTCTTCACCGGCTTGACACTGTACCGTCGGGTCGGTTAACTTTGATCTTATGCCCCGGCTTGCTGTGGTGCACTGTCCTGCGGTCTCGGACTCCTCTCTTTCCTTCTGCTGACGCGTCTGGCTGTCCGAAACATCATTCATCGAACCTTCCGCTTCATTTTAAATTCTCATTGTTTTGTTGCCACTATTCGGCCTTGCCACGGATCACGGAACTCAGCTGTCAGCTGAGGCCGATTATGATCGGGTTCCAACGCGTTTCGTTGATGCACTGGCAAGCCTTTGGGTTCATCGGTATTTTCCAGTACGTTGTCCCGCTGCATGATGCGCGACTTACAGTTTTCGGTCGTTCCCTCTACAGGACATGATCATATACACATTTGAACTCTACGCTGTTGATCCTTGCTCTGGTGAGCTGCCAGCGTATCACTACTAAGACTCAGGGGGCGCCAAAATGATTTAAAAGGGCAGGTTCCCTGCCCAACTTCTACCTGCATTCACCACAAGCTACTACAATGTTTGCTCGTCTTGCTTCTCTTATCCTCCTCGTTCTTCCTGCCTTGGCACAATATATTCATGACCCGAAAGCTTCGGGCGCCTGCACTGATCGTGAAGTAAGGCGGTGCTGCAGGTATCTTGAAATCGTAGTGTACTTCTCCCTTTCTAGATACCCTCTTCTAATTCATTGCATGAATAGTCAGATCCTGAGGAGGGTGTCCCGGGTATCGTCATCACGCAAATTGGGACAAGAAAACAACGTACGCACGATTTTTTTTTCATGGCAAACAATCGAGTAATGCAATAATAGTGCAATGCATAGACCCTAAAATTACTAGGGGATGTTTCGACGGGTATGACTCCTGCTGTACACCGGGAAGCGTCGTGAATATATATTGTCAATGAACCTGATATTCTGATTCATCCTGCTTTCCTAGAATTCGGGGAGAGCACTATGCCGGAGTGTCTTTCTCCCCCTCAGCCCGATAGCTTGATCGGGTCGAGAAGAACCTTTGAGCATCAATTCCCAAACTAAGATGTATGGCAGGAATATCATTCACTTCTCAATTGTACTAACATTTGCCCTAGGTAATCAGGTTTGCATGGATTTTTTTTCTTTATTAAAGTTCTTGTCTAGTTGTTGCTGTCTCTAAAGTATCAGGCGAGCAGGGGGAATGGGGCTGTCAACACAAATGCACAATGTACAATCTGATGTGTTTCGTTGTTTCCGGCAATGTCCTCGATTGAGCCTAAAATCTACCCTCATGTGAGTTATCCTTGGGTCAGTTGACAGAAGATGAGATTGATCAAAATTGACCCTTTGGTGTCCTTCCGTGTCTTCGATTGTCGGTTCTACACAGAAATTCAAGCTGGGAAACCTTCTGATGGGAAATACTGAGAGGAGGCGCCAAAAAGTTTAAAAAGAACAGGGCCCCAAATCACTCATTAGTTTGTTGGTGTGACAGAGCTCGAGGCCAGGAGTCGCGTCATCGTGCTGGAGAATGGACTGGAGTGGGCTGGTGGCCCGTCTCTACCAAAAGTTAATGCTGCAATGGGACTCTAATAAAAGCGGGTGGAAAGTTGGATCATGAGGAGAGCTTTGACGGGGAACATGCTGACGATACCGTATATTTATGTTGTAGTTCTGGTATAACCCGGTTACCCTATCATGTATAACCTTTGTTATCGCTGACTCAAATATGCAGGTACTACGGGAAAACTATACCTGTATTTTTGAACTCGACGCTGAATAGACGAGATATCTAGACCACACACCTCAACGTCAACGCAGCGCAGGGCATCAAGCCTCCCTTTCCCAAGCTCTACCCTGGCAAAGATCTTATGCTTTGCATGCTGCCCTTCTACCACATATACCGTACCCCTCTGTTTTCATCCTTCTAATGATGTCACTTAGTTGTCGATTACGCTAAGCATGGTTGGACTCCTCCATTTGCCAATTTTGTGTGGAATTCCGGTAGTAATTATGCCGCGATTCAACCCGGTAAGATTCTGCATGTACATCGATCGGTACAGGACCTCGCCCGTCATTCAGGTCCGTCCAGCTACTTGTCTTGTACCCTGACTGACCTCATAAATAGCGGTGGATGACTATGACATGTCCTCCCCCTCGTCAACCAGGTCATGAAACGTCTGCTTGCCAGACGTAACGGAAGGGGCGACGTTGTGATTTCTCAAGGTACATTCCACTGTCATATTTAATTTCTCTTCGTTGCCGACCTTATTATAGTCATAGGTTATGGTTTGACAGAGACTTCCCCGACAACACATTTTTTGCCGGCTTCCGATGCTCTTCGTAAAGTCGGAAGTAGAGGCCCGCTTAGTTGCTGATGGCGATGCCGAGCCGGGTAAGGGCGAGCCGGGCGAGCTTTGGACTTGGGCCAATTGTCATGAAGGCATGGGTCGAGCTGCTCGCAATATCTTTATTTCTATCAAGCTGGGTGCTGATTGTGGTTGATGTAGGGATATCTCAACAATGTGACTGCTACCAAAGACTCGATCACCCCAGATGGATGGTTCAAAACCGGCGATAAGAGATCCGGAGGGGTATTACTACGTATTTATAGAAGGAAGGAGCTTCTCGTACCTCCCCCTTCCCCGGTCCAGTCTTGTCGATTTACCTATTCATCCATTCACTACAGGACTTCAAAAGTACGTCGCAAGGATTGGTTTATTTCAAAGCTGGGTATGGATAGTTCCTTCTGCGGAACTTGAAGGTTTACTCTTGATGTAGCGGACGCGGCGGTGATCGGAATGTATCGCGAGAGTCAGTCAGGCTACTGAGCTACCGCAGTCGGTCTAATCCCATTTGCGCCTTATGATACTTACCACATCTGTTGTAGTGCATATGTTGTCCATGCGCGTCCGGAGCAGCTCAAAACGGAGGCAGATAAAGTCATGTTCTAGCAGAATGTACGGAAATGGACGCAGGAGCATGTTGCGGGACACAAGTTCCTCAGAGGTGGTGTGGTGATGATTGGCACTGTTCCAAAAAGGTGCGTGTGTTAATCTGGGATGTATCACTCATGTAACTTTCCATCTCTTAGTGCGTCTGTGGAAAAATGTTCCGCCGCGAGCTGCGTGACAAGGCAAAAGTCGAGTTCAAGGGGCAAGACTCCGGGTCTGAGGAGGTCAAGGTGAAGCTTTGAATTTCAGAGTATGCAAGGTTTCATTAAACTTTGATGTGGTTGTTCGTCATGACGTCGTCCAAAGGTTCGGAACAGCTTCCAGCGGCTGAGGTACCTTTTAAAGCTAAAGCGCCAGTCCGGTATAACCGTGCCGCAAAAGCTTGTTTCATATCCCAGATCATGTCACATATAGTTTAGCAAGGTTCATATATTATAGCAATTTTTCAGTGGGTTATGACCTTCCTGACTTGTACTTCAAAATTTATCACGTTGATTGATCGCTATTCAGCTTTGGTATCAAGTATGACATGTAAATTGTGAATGAGTGGCGTAATAGAACCAGTTGTCTGTGATACACATGTCATACTACACAACTTCGAAGGATAGTTTTATCTACGAGAGAAAGCAGAAAGGCTAGCTACTAACCTACGAGGATAGCGAACCGTGATAGTAGCGATTCATATGCCCTAAGGGTTACGGTCAGTTTTGTGAATCAGGCTATGAACAAGAAAATCAGAAGTGTCAAGATTCTGGAGCTCGCCCCATTCCGGGTATACACCATGAAGAAATTCAAAAGAAATCCAACCATCATCGATGAATGAAAGAAAAAGACAATGGATACTCACGAGGGAGGCTTCCAAGGAAACAATACACGAACATCAAGGTTCGAGGGAGGAAAAAATAAGCCACGTCGAATGAGAGTGAGCCCCATTGAGTTGATGACTGAAGAGAACTTCGGTCTACAATCGTATAACTGTGTCTATGAGCAACGAGATGTCCATCCTCCCGACCGGCATGTCGAGCAACAGGGCTGCTCGTATCTTCGCATCCCTGCGCCTTTACCGCCATGCTAGCTTTCAGAATGAACGACAGAGTGGCAGAGACGGAGACAAAGACCAGAGGTCTCAGCAGTACATTCTCGCCGCCCTCGATCAGTACCGTCGTGCTTAGAGCCGGTCGGTTTCCATGTAACGAGCGAGGGCATGCTCTGTGCCTCCGGGGACTTTCCCCACAGCAAGGAAGGAGAGCAAAAAGCTCCCTGTGCGTGAGCTGCGACAACGATTCTTCGAACGGCGTGGAAGAAGTTGAACCTCGATATTGAAACGACCGAAAAATTTATTCGGACCGATTTGTAACTCCGCTGAAATGCGATGCCGAGATGACTTACGCATGTGTGCACGTGATGGAGGATTGTCCGACTCTCTACACTCATGCCAACCGAGAACAAAGGAAAGCAGCCTACCGAGCAATTGCCGCCGTTTGCCTCTTGGCCCACTATTAAGATATTATTGCCTCCTAAAGGTACAACGCAATCGTTTACCACTGCTACGATCATTTTCTGATTCTTTAGCAGGCAAATTCTCTCGGAAGACCGACGAATGGTGCTTGACGTATTGCTCTCAAAGTACCGCCGGACGATATCATGGAAAGGATCCAACATGCCGGTCTGTCTGCATACGCAAGGTTTTCCCGCACGAAGTGAGAAATATCGTCGCCTTCAAACCCCACCGCAATGTCGGGCCGGATGGCAAGGCCATGTATCCCTTACCCTCCGAGGGACAATCAGCAAATTTACCGCGATGGTTAGGTGGTAAACTACAAGCAGAGGACGAAGACGAAGACGAAGATGCACCGCGGCATAAGTCACCGCCTGATCCTATCAAACATTGGGACGAAGGCTGGTACTTCTGGACGTCGTCAAGTCGATACGCTATACACGAGAAGCTCGATTCAATGCGGTGGGATCTTCCTCGTCAACAGCAGATGAACCAGTATATGGAGTCACGTCGAGAGGTTTGGCAAGAGTACCAGGATTATCTAAAGAAGAGTGATCAGAGTGTGGATGCTAGCAAATGGTGGGGCCCGATCGTTCCTCCAAGACCAACGCCAGAGTTTCGGTGAGTTGTTTGCTTCCAAGGTCTCATCGCAAACCTTACGCATGCTGTAGGTCAAATTCTCTGCTGGTTCCCCTTCCATTGGAGTCACCGCCCTTCTGGGACCGATTGTCGAACGTTTTCGCTCCAACATACAAGGCTTTAAACATCTTCCAAGAGACTATCCGATCAGGGGAAGCGCGCGAGTTCGCAGGACGCGTCTGGGACAAAGCATGGACTAACGAACCTTTCGTCCTTGCCAACAAGACATTCTCCATGTGGTATAAGATGCTGAAGGATTCCGACACATCACCGGATGATGACAGGAAGTCTACATAGAGATACTCCTTTATTGTATGACTCATACCACGGCACCATTCCTTGATATAGAATATTACAACCTCATTAATTCATGCGCTTTAGCTATCTCTGGCTGGACTGTAGCTATCTCTGGTTGGATTGTAGTAGTGCATGAATAAGGCCAAGGAAAACATGGTGAACCAGTGATTATGCAGTGCCATAATCAACAGCCACAAACAGGCGATACATCTTTCACTTGTCCAGATCTATCCAGCGTTTCCCAGTATCCCAACAGCACTGCTAAAACCCCTTGTAATACGCAAAAGGGGCACATTGGTAGTAGAATGGGTGCCGGTGCGTTCCTTTAAGTTCTATCTCCCGCTGAGCAAAAACTGATGTTGTATCTGCGTACCGCCACTTTGCGATGTAACTGTCATCCGTTCCTTCCACTGCGTTTCGTCTGATTAAGGCTGGCTATTCCTGTTTGCAGTCTTATCCGACGCAGGTCTACTATTTGGGGGGATCTACTTCGTGAGCGTCATATTTCTTACTACCATGCCCTTCAACTGGTGTCACTGATCCAATGCCTTGCTGTATTCAGATCATGATGTTCTCGGACTTGGAGAGTGACTACGTCAATCCTGTAGATTTATGCAAATGGCTCAATCCGGTGAGCAACACGTCAAAGGAGAAAGAATAAGGCTCGAAGGCTTACGTCGCGTAGCTTGTGATTCCGGAAGCTGCTGCACATGCGTTCTTGGCTCTCTTGTTTCTTCTGTCGGGCCAATGGATGGCGTTGGCATGGAATGTACCATTACTGGCATACAACGCGAACAAGTGGGTATCGGATTTTATAGCTGGGGTGCTACGCTCTTATCTGCTGTTCTTGCAGACTAATCAACAAGAACTACATGTATGATGCGACGGAGATCTTCCGGACTATTGAGTTGCACAAGAAGGATACCTTTATTCGAACTGGGTTTTACGCGCTGTCTTTCTTCTACTACCTCTATAGGTCAGTATAATCACCTTCATATTCCTATCACGGATTCTGATTACTCCAGGGCGATTGCTGCACTTGTTGAGGATAGCGAATGAGAAATGATCTAGTCTAGTAAATAATGTAATTTGTATATCTGGATGCTCTGTTATGTTATTGCTTTCGCTGTGCTATAAAGGGAACGCGCAGAAGGACACGTCCAAACCCATATTTTTCAATCAACGTCACGGGTGCAATCTGCATGTGACTCTGTCACAACGTCACGCTCCCACGTGTTTGCTGGCACTTACGCAAACCATCAGCCTGAACCATCCGGTTATTGTCCCAAAACCATCTTCGTGTCGCGACTCCTGGATTTTGGGACTGCTGAACTCTTCTGGCGTGCTATTCTGTCCAGAAAATATACGAATTCTATCATCCTGATCCAACTCATCTGACGACTTCGAAATGGGCATAGCTGGTGCGCGTTCTCCACCTAACGCAAATGGACTTACTGACATTCTTTTATCTACTCTCTTTCTCTCTTTCAATGCGAAACTCTGCTATTTCTTACATCCGTCTCTTTTGTTCTTCTCACACAAACGCGTCTCTGGACTTTCACCGAAAAACGATGATCTCTCCCTCGCGAATATCGACGACATACCTCGAAAGGCTGGCTATTCTTGTTTGCTGTCCTTATGGCAGCGGCTTTACTCTTCTGCATGGTGTTCTTTGTATGTTTGTTATTCCAGTTTGCACGTTTTTGTCTACATGTTTCACATGTACAGATTATCATGTTTTCTGATCTGGAATGCGACTATATTAACCCTATAGATCTCTGCAATAAACTCAATCAGGTGAGTAATTACATTCCTTAACACTCTGGCCATATTTCTGACTTGTTCTAGTTTGTGCTTCCGGAAAATGTCGCTCATGCATTCCTCTCTTTGTTGTTCCTTTTATCTGGTCAGTGGGTAGCGTTCTTGTTGAATGCTCCACTTGTGGCGTACAATGCGAACAAGCGAGTTTCACGTTCCCTGGTCATGCAGCCAGTAACTAATACTTCTTCCATAGAATCTTTACGAAAGCGCACATGTATGACGCAACAGAAATATTCCGGACGCTGCCTGCCCATAAAAAAGAAAGTTTTATCAAGCTTGGCTTCTATCTACTGTCTTTCTTTTATTACCTCTATCGGTGTGTGGTTCTCTGATGGTTTTTACACCTCTAACAGTACATCGTTTGTAGAATGATTGTTGCTCTCATCGCTGATAGCGAGTAGATGGGTTCTGCGACGCCTCTACACTTTTCTTATGGCACGGGTCATTCTTTACGAGCGGTGATAGGATTTTAGATGGATTTGATGGACTCTGTACCTCTAGGTAACACGTATGGACCTACGTCGCTACATGAAACCCTCGAACCTGTTCTATCATCATGTAAAGCAGGATTGGTCAATTGGATGCTTTCGGATTTCGGCTATTTTTGGTTTCGCCACCGAAACAGAGCCACACATCCTCCGCCACCGCGAAAGTTTTTGTCACACTCGTAAATTTTCATGAGCCCACAGGCCTAGGGTGACATGCTCCTCTCCCGCCCCAGTTTGCGCCCTCGATCACTAAAATCCGTCCCGTTTTTCTTTGCATCTGCCGCAGTCTAAATTGGTCGTCGATCGATGACTTAAAACCAATCCTAATTTTTTTTTTTTTTTCAGGGAAAATGGATGTGCAACGGAATAATACTATAAAAAGCTGGCGATGTGAGTTTCAATTGCATTCTGTCAGACCTCACGCTCCTTTATTCTCAATCTTTCTAATCTTGAGCTCTACGTTCCAACTATGTCCCCCTCTTTCGGATTCTACATGATCTTTGCCGCTTGCCTTGCGGCTCTTTTCTCCGTTCTTACCCTTGCTGCCCCTGCGCCTGAGCTTCAGAAGCGCGATCATTCTGGCAAAGTCAGTGTGATACTTACCGACTCAATCTCTTCAAGTTGACCATGTTTCCAGGCGACCTGGTTTAATGTTGGCCTTGGTAGCTGTGGTCAGACCAACGTTGACTCTGACTTCATCGTCGGCCTCAACCCTACAACTTACGCGGGTGGTGCTCGCTGCGGAAAGGTACATACCGTTCATTGAGTTTGCTTGTACCTTTGGACTTAGCGAGCATATCAGAAAATCCGAATCACTGATAAGGCAACCGGTGTCTCCGCTACCGCCACCGTCCGCGATACTTGCCCTGGTTGCGGCACCGGCGACCTTGGTATGTCTTTGTCTATATCCTGTCTTCATTGTGTGCTGACCGTATGAAGACATGTCCCCTTCCCTGTTTTCTCACTTCGAATCTTTGGACAAGGGTACCTTCCAGGTTCAATGGGACTTCCTCTAAACCTCTGTGGACATCTGTGTACTAAGAAGTATAGAGTAGATCTTCGGGACTACGATATTTAGTGTGTAATCGCTGGTCTATTACATACGAGTCTCCAAACCCTACTATTGGTAGTTGCATCCATAATACTTCAGTAATGTTTCATCGAAGGTTGATTTAGCTTGCATTTCCTGGTGTAAAAACGGATTTCGTGAATAATCTGTATCGCTTGTGATTCGATTTGATGTAAACCCTACAACGACTATCCAGTTCCGCCACTTCGAGCAAAAAACGTTTGCACTTGCGCATACTGTAGATCCATTGAGGATGGTATGCTATCACAATTGTTTGGATGAACACAGGGCTTTAGGCAGACGATGCACGTTTTGAACTCACGCGGCGTCCAAAATCACGTGTTGGCTGTGATTTGGTCTTGTGAAACTGATAGCCCTAAAGGAGACATGGACACAGTCGACAAACTGACACCTCTCCAGGTTTCTTTGCCTTTGCCATGGGGGTTCACGGTCTTACCACGTATCTGCGTGAAAACCAACGCACTCTGTCAACTCGCCTGAATTTACCCTCAAGTTCTTCCGCAGACTCCATACCAATTGTTGTTGATGGTTGGTCGTGAGTTGGTTCTAGTCTGATGACCCTACAGACTATTCACGCACATCAGATTCATTTACGATGTCTACCGGAATTCAAATTTACCTTGGGTGTATGGCGGAGAGTATCCTGAGTTTTGCGATCTTGTCGCTGCTGTTGTCAATGCTTGGATCAAAGTTGGACTCAAAATCTTCTTCGTTTTCGACGGTCTGTTCGACGTTATCAGGAGTGTTTGGAACTGACTGTTATATTCCAGGTCCAACACCTGAGTTGAAATTTCCAACAGTAATCTCCCGACTAGGGCAGTCTCACGTCCAGCCGTCACTGCTTTTTTTTCGCACGTCCCCGGCATCTCGTGGAACCGCTCGTTTTTTAAATGAAACTGGAATCATACCACCGTTGGCATACACAGCATGCATAAATGCTCTAAAAATTCTGCAAAATTCCACCGACGCCGTAGAACTCCATTTCGCGGATGAAGAAGGTGATCCGTATGCTGTAGAACTTGCCGGCAAGATCGGGGCTTACGTCGTTGGAAACGACTCTGACTTTGTCGTTCTCAACATTGAAGGCTATCTTGGATATATCCCCTTGGATGAAATGATGTGGTATGCGTCAATATCCTTGGAAGTATCCTCTTACGAGGAGGACGACAGTGGCTTCCAACAAGTCCGGAAACCAAAGTCAAAAAGGCGCCCCGTTGCCGACCCAAACGTTGGTCGGGGAATCATACCTCCGGACGGCGATGATTTAACGCTTTCACTTGTTGTTTACAAACCCGACTTGTTGGCAGCGCACCTGAATATACCGGTCACGCTACTACCGTTGCTGGGCGCTCTTGTCGGCAATGATTTCACAATGCAGTCAGAGTCGAATCATCGAAAAGTGCAGACTTTATTTTTTGACAGGCAGCTGTCTTTATCACAACGTATCACTCGGGTTGCCTCTACGATTCAGGCCATCTTGTCCCCATCCACGCAAAAACGCAAAAGTTTGAAGCATCAAGTCGGTAGTGTCATGGATCTCATCGATAGAGCTGTCAACACGTTGCTTGCGCGTCTAAATACAACTCTTGGCTCAGGGGAAATCGATAGTATCGTAGAAAAAATTGTGGAGGCCACCCTACAATATGCCATACCTAAACACGAGGACGCTAACATGTCGGCAAAGGGCCTTCATTCGCCTCAAGTGTGTCCCCTACACCCACATAATACATGTTCACTATTACCCTTGCTTTCTCGGCGGGTTGAAGTAGAACATTCAAATGACTTCGAAACGGCAAGCGAAACCCCACAACACGCAAAAAACATACGCGCAAAGTATCTGACAGCTTTCCGAGATGGTCAACTTGCCCCAAAAATTCTTGATGTCTTTTCTTCTGGCACCTTTTGGCCTCGTATCTTCCTTGAGAATCCGGATGCTGAAACTGTCTCTAGGAGCATTGGAAGGCCCATCCGAGATTGGATATACTCTATCTTGGACAATGCAGTGGGACTTCCAGGGGAGTTGGATGAGAGTGAGCATGAACCTATCGAAACAGAGTCCGAAGAGGACGAGGAGGATCCCGATGAACTTATCGACGTTGTCGAGTCTGACAGCGAGACAGAGTTAGCCGAAGACGACATATTAGCGCCTCTTAAAGGAGAGCTTCATCGACTCCATGGCTCAGATGACGATCCAGCTATAGCATCTACACGCCCTCCACCGAGGCCGATTGTAACGGAGTATCTTCGACGCGGAACTCGGGTGGCGCAAGAAGCTGTAGAGGTCACCCCCATTCATATGCTTCTCGACTCCATCTCATTACCGCCATGTTCCGGATCCATTCCAGTAGCATCACTCCCTTTGGCGGAAAAAATTACCCTTCTCCTTCGGGCTCTAGACTCTGATGTCCCTCCTGTCAGATCCCTCCCCAAGGAGCAAATAATTCCTGTCATTGCCGTTCGTTGGGTCGTTCGCACCTTGAACCTTCGTGCAGAAGAGACAAAAAGCAAGGAACGCGACAAGGAACGGTGGACCAAACGCGAAGCAGCGTGCTTTTTGGCCACGTTCATTCCAACATCGGAGTCTTCTCTGACCCTTGTACCTCAGGAAACGCCTACCCCAATTCTGGACCGTAACGTCCAGTTAACTGCACAGGTGCTCCAGTCATATGAGAGTATCGAGCACTTTTCCCAAGTACTACTCCTCACAGACGCTTTGCCACCCCGAGCACATGAATTTTCAGGCAAAACTTTTCACACATTGCTGTCATCTAAAGTGTTTCGACTTGAAATGGTTTCAGCAGGCTTGATAGACGCCTTGACTTTTGGACTGGAACATGCCTTTAACGAGGACCGTTTGGTCCAGAAGCAAAAGAAAGCTAAGAGAGAAACCCCGATTCCAGTGCAAAATGCTATTCGAGGCAGTACCAGAGCCTCCTTCAATTTTCTAGACGTTGAATAGTGGTGTAAACATAGCAAAAGAACAGCTATTGTGGCTGAGCTTTTCCATAAATAGCAATCATCGCGTTTCGGGATGGAGCGCCCATTATTCATACCGCGGTCTTTGATAACCGCTTCAGCAGTGCTAAGTTCAAGTGAACTCTTTTATAAGAGAGCTCTCGACGACATGCGTTCAGTCAAACTTCGCAAGTCTTGCACAAACCCACAGAATGCCGGCGATGACCTATCGTACTGAGGCTCCAGTCCCTGCTGATATTATCACGTATCGTTTGGATTCAAAGCTTGTCTACGTGAGACCAGCGGATGACTACGAGGTCTGTCGCCTTATCTGTTTTATGCTCAACGAGATTAACATCCCATTTAGCAAGCATTGGATTATGCGCAGAAAGAATTTCCTGATGAGCTGGCAGAGCTTGATCGAAGCTGCATTTCATTCTACATAAACGCGAAAATGAACGGTCACCCTCAATCTGTACGCATCTCGGCAAGCGCGTGGCCCGCGGCGGTCTCGAGGCTGCTGCGTGGGGAAGTCATCGATGTGTGTGTTTGCACACCGCCGGTATCGATCCGTAACAGCGACAGCAAGGACGCAGCACCACCCCAGTATCTGGAAGTGCCTCAGCTACACCAGTCTGCATCTCCGCACAAACGTTCGCCTTCACCGTCTCCAGACAAATCCAAGCGCTCTTGGTTCTGTCGGGGTTGACTCAGCTAAATGCAGGTGTTGAAGTCGGGGCGAAACGAACCAGATCATTCATATACCGTAGATTAGGATATATAATCATACCCAATTCAATCAACCCTCAGACAGACTCCATAGAAGATCGTTGGCATACTTAATCGTCGCAGATCGTCTGATTATTGGAAATTAGATATCTACATAACTTGTAATATATGGTTCCCATATACAAAATTCCTGTTCAGTGATGAATTGGGGGGGGGGGTGAGAGTTTAAATAATGGAATCTGAAAGCCCTCAAGTACGACTATGCCTCAACAAAGCCTTGCTCCGAAATGTTGCGTTGTATTGAAGAAGGTTGTTGATATCTCGCACCCAATCATCCTCCTTACCTGGCCCTGCTCCTTCTCGGTGTTCATCAGAACTCGTGTCCGCTATAGATGAACGGTTGATGCATGGCACTGGGAAAGGCGACGCTTGAACAACAACTGATTCTCCTGGATTCAGGACATGCGAAGTCCGCCCATCCATTGATACGCCTGCAGATGCACGGCTTCGGTCACCTATCTATAAGCAACGAATCAATCAATCAAGTACATCAATGCCTCTTTGAATGTAGTTCACATACTCGCAGGGTAATGACTGATGATGAAGGGAATACAAGAGGTCGGAATGACAGGCTGCGTGGACATATTGGTGTCAATACCAGTGCGCTTAGTGACGGGTGGACGATGGGGCCACCGGCGGATAAGGAGTAAGCTGTCGAGCCCGTCGGGGTGGATACAATCAAGCCATCAGACTAGAACAATGCATGAAGGGCTTGTAAGACATTGTGCTCGTCAAGGAATGATAATCAAAACACTTACTACTGCCTCAGTGAGATGTTGTCCATCTACAAAGATGTCTATCGTGTTGAGATGAGGACTTGATCCACGATGCAATGCTATTTCATTCATAACCTGCCAGTCTAGACATTGTTTGAGTAAGAGATGCATGCAAGGCTCAAACTATTGCACAGACCATCTCCATCATTGCCCTTTTTCTCGAATTCGGTATTATAGAAAGTACATGCTAGTCGCATGCGGTTAAGGATAGTAGCTTTTCCAAGGAAAACGCTCTCTAGCGCTTTGGCAAAGTCATCAATATCTGGCATCTCGTTTCATATAAAATATTTATCCATCAATCAAGGAGACTCACGAAATGGAAGAAGGAATCCCAAGGTGCCCATTGAGAAGCTCAACACGGGCGGTACGGCACCAGCGCTAAAAAGCGATGACGCGTGAAGAATGGTCCCATCACCACCCAGAGTCACAACGAGGTCAATTTTTTCAGCATGGGGACCTAAATAGTGGTGTGAATGTTGTGCATCGCCCATGAGCGGTAAAATCTGACTCACCCGGCGTCCACACCTCGGCACCGTGAGGAATGTCTATTCTGTTTTCATGAAACACTCTCACCCAAGGATATGTTGCCTGTACATGTCTGATAGAGCGATTGTTATCATAGGCGATGATATGAAAGACTATTCTCAGCTGACTCTAGAAAGGCGTCAATAGCGAGTATGACTGGCGGTGTTCTGAGCTTGTTGACAATGAGGATAGTTTTGGGCGCGATTCTCGACCTGTGCTTGCTGAAGCGTCAACTTGGAAGGTTTCAGCAGAGGGTCCACTAACGGAGATGACGGAGAGTTCTTCCGTGCAATTGTTGTTGTCGAAAACTTTTGATAGGAATCAAGACAAATTCTTCCCCTTAAGACTGCAGTGTTTGGGCTCAATGTCGGTGCACAAAACAGAACGCGCCTGCAACAGCGAGAGCTGCTGAAGAGGGTCGAGGCGAACATGGCTCGGTCTCGGAGAGAACAATTGCTCGGATATCAGTGAGTCACGTGCTACGCGCCTATTTTCAACACGAGTTGACATGCTTGGTTGCTCGAGTCGTCCGCTCGGATGGCGTCCGCTGTCTTCCCTGAGAAACGCACGCGATCTCAACTCGCCTTACCCGATGACTTATTGCTGCAGTTATCCCAAGGTTCCCCCTTCAAAGACGCGCGAACAGCCCTTCGTCGTACAGAGGCTGCGAAGGATAATCATGAAGAAGTCGTTGAGGAGACAGACGATGAGCTGCTGCTGTCGCCACACAGGTCAACGACGCGTACGACTAAGCGTTCCGTTTCACCTCTTCCAGGAGACGAATATGCCTTCAGACCGAAATCACCTTCAGACGGCCGCGAACTCAAACGAATGAAGCTTGAGGACAACAAAACACTTGTGCTCATGCATGTCCCACCATCTCGTCCCGCTCATACACGCAGCCTTTCTCAGCCTGAATTCATCAAAGATTTGACGCGTGCAGCTCGTGGTTATAGTGCTGACCCAAGTGTACCTGGCGGGACTGAGTTGACTGTCAAAGGAAGAGCTCGATCTGTCCCTCTGTTCCCGTCGACATTGGCTTCCGGTATCATGCATATTGACCTTAGGAATCCACCGGCGTCGCCTCGCCGACCGAGGTCTCGTTCTCCATCTAAAGAACGCGAGCTG
This sequence comes from Termitomyces sp. MG145, assembly GCA_003313055.1. Lineage (NCBI taxonomy): Eukaryota > Fungi > Basidiomycota > Agaricomycetes > Agaricales > Lyophyllaceae > Termitomyces > Termitomyces sp. MG145. The sequence continues at coordinate 196,476 of QGOB01000546.1, read as the reverse complement.
CGCATTTTTCCGGGACCTGCAGCGATTGCCAAGTTGGACACAATTCAGGATGAAGCAGTGAATGTCGAACAAAGTCCTAGTTTATTATCCCAAACGATAGCATGTCGAAATTCAGTGTCCGATGCTCCGTCCATTGCGAACGAATCAGCCACTGGCACAATTCTAGATACCTCATTGCCTCCATCGACACCTTCGAATAAACGACCACCACCACTCGTACTTTCTGTCGTTGTACAACCTCCAGCTTCACCAGTGAGGGAGTTATCTCCTTTGTCTCCGTTGACACCCATCTCGGAGACACCTCTGCCCTCCAAAGACAATAATAGGTTTGTAGGACCAGGATCGCCTCCCAGTCTCCTGGAAGAGGTCAGTGGTTTATTTGATCCTATCTTGTCAGCTCAACATCTGCTAGATACAGGCTCCCGTTTCGCCGACCCCACCATCAAAACCATCATCAGGCCTCGCTACAATTACGAAAAGCAGGCTGCCCCGCCCCTCAAGCTCAATAAATTTGGGGCTCTCCGCGGCACAGCCTCCAAAGGCCATTTCACTTTTCAAAAAACCTGTTGCATCTTCCTCTACAAAGCCAGCGCCTTCAGCACCTCAGGTCAACAATGCCTTTGCAGTTCTCATGGCAAATGCGCGCGAAAGCAAGAACCAAGTCAAGGGTAAAGGCAAAGGAAAGGCTGTTGTTTCAAAAATCTCGCCTTCATTTAGTGTTGGCCTCAAGTCAACGAGTGATTCATCTAAACCCCGGCAAAAAGGCAAACCCCTTGACACAGACAAAGCTAAGGGAGTCTCTCCACCTAAACCATCTCTCAAAAGTAAGATGAAACCTAAAACGGCGCCGAAACCAAAGCCAAAGCCTTCTTCGCCTGTCATAGCCTCACCACCTCCCGAGGTTGAAAACGAGAAGGAGCCCAGTCCACCGCCTTCTTCCTCCCTTCCACGATCGCCTTCCCCTATTCGTTCTACTCCTTCCGCCCGCCCAACAACTCCACTCGTCCGTGATGTATCTATGGAAAGCATTAGTCCCGTGGTTGACCCTGATGTACCAATGGAAGTCGATGTTATCTTATCGACAGAGCCTTCCCATTCTAATCAACGTACTGGAGCACATGCTACTGCTCAAGAACCCCTTGCGGGATTTGTGGAACCCGCCCCTTCAATCATGCCCGATGTTCCGGTTGAGCCCACCGGCAGTGATATTCTTGGTGAAATGCATGTGTCTGTTATAGAAGACGTAGTCAACGTGCCTCCCGCTGGAGATGTTCGTCCCGTTGCAAATGCTGGTAATGCAACTTCTGTCGCACCGGGCGAACACTTTGAGATAGCAACTTCCTTTACCGAACCGACACCAGTCAATCCCCCAATCAAACCTGCGCCGACGAAACCTAGCACGACAAAAGCTCATATACCAAAGAGGAAACCAAGCTCAATTCCGGCCCCAACTCGTATCACAAGAAGTGTCTCATTAAAACGGAACCAGAAGGTTTCCGAGATACCTAAAGCTCTTCCAACGAAAACAACAGGGAAGTCGGTATTGGCAAAGCAGAAGTCCCCCACTGCTCTGGTTCCCGAAGTTGTCGCGTCAGGTTCTTCGAGCAAACTTGATGATAAAATTCTGTCGGATACCGCACCATCAACATCTAATCCCCCTAGCTTCTCGACGGAACTCGTCAATCCGGGCTCACCAAAGAAAGTTGACTCTCCTGTAAAAACGAGTGCGAAAACCCCAAGGAGCTCATATGCACAACCCACCATATCGGCCATGACAAAGCAGGTCTCTCCTAAGAAACCAAGTCTTTCAAAGTCGAGAAACCCTCCTTCGCCAAACAAACTTGCTCGATCTGCGTCCATGCTCTCACGTTCCCGAGGTGAGCATCGGAACCCCTTCCAACATAGTCTGACTGATTATATATAATACTCCACCAGTAAGCCTATATCGATCATTTACTTCATATAGCACTCTTCAGGAGTCATCCCTGTCTACACTCTCGAGCGCTCTAGAGAAACTTCAGCAACGACCTCCTGAACGTCCCAACACCAGCATGGGATTCAACAGAGACGATCCAGACTCTAGTATTGAACTTGAGGATACAAGCAAAGATGACAATTCTATACAACCATCTGGTTCTGGTGATTCTAAGGCGGCATCCTCTTCTAAAGGAGTGACCGATAGTTCTCGGCTGGTGCAGCGCACCCTCTTCGGCGGGCCTCGTTCTTCCGTAACTGGGAAGTTTACGGTTGGCTCCCTTGGTTCCGGGACGCATCGTACAAGTGGCCTCAAAATGCCAGGACAACCCTCGAAAGCAGGACTTCGAATTTTCGGTGTTGGTGGTGGCTTATTTCCTGGTGGTACGAAAGCGAGGACTATGCAGAAGGCCAGTCGTAAGACGAGCTTACCAAGCGTGATGGCGAGTCCTGTCAAAGGAGGTGACGCGATGGATATCACGGATGACGATGTTCTACAAGGTGACGCGCAGCACCCAGATGCTTTGCCTTTGAATATATCTGCTGACGGAATGGCGGATAACGACAAAGGCAAGGGTAAAGAGCGAACCACGGAGCCCTGGAACTTCGAGGTGTCTCTGGCCCCACAGGGGCTTTCCCAATCCCTCAATGTATCGTCCGCGAAAGGAGTGGGTTTGATGGGTCCGCCTGCGACGCCCAAAGGTCGCAAGAATTTGAGGAGCGTTAGCAGCACCTACCCGTCATCTTCATCTGGTGCTGAGGCCAGTGGACGAGTGAGCCCGACTCGAACCAGTTTCCGGCCTGTGGAAAGAACTTCTGATATTAGAGCTCCCGGAAGTAACTTGATTTCGACGGTATCAACGACGAGTCAACCGGAATCCCTTCAGTTTCTCAAGGATTGTATCATCTTTGTGGATGTCAAAAACGATGATGGTGATGACGTGGGCTCTCTGTTTGTTGAAATGCTGGAAGGTGTGGGTGCTAGGGTATGTTTGGATATCACGTTCCATTGCTTGCAGTTTTTCACTGCTATGATCTCCAGATTTTGACCCGAGTTGGTCAGACGTGCACGCACATCGTGTTCAAGAATGGGCTGATGAGTACACTCAATCGCTATCGGTGTGTGTTTTTGTTTTGGGAAGAACGCAGAATTTTTTATACGGCTTTTGTCATGACTAGCTTACTACGAGATCCTAAACCCTTTGTAGTGGGTATTGCATGGGTGGTCGAATGCGTGGAGCAGAGGAAGCATATTGACGAAGCTAAATTCTTGGTTAATCTCGATGGTATCAACGTCAGCGGGACGAACAAAGTGTGTACTCATTAGTATCTCGAACAATCTTCAATCTAACCTCATTCACGGTCAGCGCCGTCGCTCGATGCTTCCTAAATTGATATCTCACGACTTTGAGGAGAGAAGTTCGTCGGACGTTGAGGGTGATGTCTCCATGGATGGCTCTACATCATGTACGTCTGTTTGCTTTTTTGTGTCTGCATGACCCTCTTTACTGATAGCGATGAAGCGATGACATTAGATGAACTTACACCTCTAGAAAAGGCGAGACGACGCATAGTTGTTCGTTAAGTGCATGGTGGTGGTAGTTCTGAAGGCTTAAGACATTGATAACGACATTTATGACTGAGCACGGTACAAGCTGGATTATATCAAGGCTGTATGTATGTTTCAACATTCATTGATCATGTATAATACGTTAGTCCTAGTAAAAACATTTCTGAACATCAAATGGTAACGGATATCAAGCCTCAACGCAGTCGCCATTGTCGAGCTCTTGTAGTCTAAAGGGGTATCTTCTATAGCGGGTAGGGTACGCCCCCTCACTGCGACGTTCTCAGGGCTTCAGACCCTATAGCTTGCAAACCCTCTGAACAGACACTAGATATTCAACTGAGATCGCATAGTAGGTTTCTGGAATAATTACAGTGGCTATTTGAGCGATTCAGCAAATATTCAAGTGAGAACCTTGAAGACTGAAGTGGAGAAAGGTTCCATGGTAACAGCAGTTGGACATGGGTCAGTCGATCCTAAAAGATAGGGAAGCTCTGTTTCAAAGTGCACGATTCTTCGTGCCACCTATCGAAAGGGAATCCGGTTAAAATTCCAGAACCAGGATGTGGATCTTTAACGGCAACGTAACTGAACTTGGAGACACTGGCAGGGGCCCCAGAAAGAGTTATCTTTTCTCCTTAACAGCCTATAATCCTGAAATCGATTTGTTTGGACCTAGGGTTGGTAGATTCTGTTGTGTCCTTGACAGTCCTTGAAAATCCAAGATGCATAGTCACTCTGTAAGGTTCGATGGCGTAGTTGGTTATCGCATCTGTCTAACACACAGAAGGTCCCCAGTTCGAGCCTGGGTCGAATCATTTTAGGATTATTTCTTTTAACAATCATGAATCGCAAACGGATGCAAAGCAGAGATGTTTCTTTATGAACTCCCCACTTCAGGGGCAATATCCTTCTCTGATTTTTGCAACGACTTGACTGTCAATAAACGACATGTTCTGGACATCCCTGCTGCCACTGAGGCGCGAGCGAACATACGATCTGTCCTCAAAGTCAGCAAGCGAACAGAGCACGGGCGTAAAGACTATCTGCAGCTTGTGAAGGTGTGCCTTCAGTGCTTCATTCATAGAATGCATGGATAACCTTACAGAACAAGTGCTCAGGTTCTCGAGGAGTATATACCTCAACTGCGAGGGATTATCGAGTGTCTCGCTCATGATAAGATTGCTTTGAAATCAGAACCACGTATGTGCCCTCGTCATAGGGAACGAGCTGAGCATTTTGAGGCTTCTTAGAATTCAGCTGGCGCACGACGCTCTCCGCCAATATCTTCAACACCTCGCCGCGGGTTTCAATTCCAGGCCTCCAAGCCGATCTTGTCTTCTCCTTGCTCACATATGCTTTCGCGCTGTCGAACCTTGCGCGTTCAACTGTGAATTCTCTGGGACGATACGAGTTCGATAGAGCGATCACAGATTCGGAGCGCAAGGCAAAGGATGATCAGCTAAACATCGCTGTGGACTTCCTATGCCGTGCCAGTGGTGTCTTTACATACATTGCTGATACTGTGATACCACAATGGGAAAATCAGACAAAAGGAGGGTCTTCCGGTTTTGAACGCCCCCCAGAATTATCCAGAGAGGTGAACAATGCTCTCGCCAAGTACGTCGTTTGCCAGTTGACCTTGAACCTTTGCCTACCTCTGACCTGCGACAGAATGGCACTTGCAGATGCGCAGACCTTGGCAATTCGAAAATACCTATCTAAAGCAGCATTCGACAGTAACATCGCTCCTGGACCACCATTGCCATCATCACACCCTTCCCCAGGTCTCATTGCGAAAATGCATTTAGAATGCGTGTCTTTGTATTCGTCCGCACACTCACTCGTCAAGACAGTTGGCATGCGTATACGCCCCTCATCCGCACCCGACTCTTCTAGAGAGGTGTCGGCGGATCTGAGGAGATACTTGGCTGACCAGGATGCATTACAATCCGCACTTGCACACAAGTGGCTCGGGGTAGAAGCTGGAGAAAAGGGAGGTACTCAAAGAGGAGGCGATGCGGTCGGATTTATGACATGGGCAAAGAAGGAGCTGCAAGAGCTCAAGGATGGTAGATTAAGTATCAACCTTGCCAGAGGCGGGGATAAGGATGTCAAGGATCAGCTGAAGCAAAAGATCGCAGATGAACTTGAAAGTGTCAATGTTTTCCACAAATATTACAAGAAGGCCAATGACTCGGTATTTGAGATTATATTCGGACATTGGACGATAATCTGAATATTCTTCCAGCTTCATTTTCGGTCCATACCTTCTCAAGCGGATTTGCAAGCCAAAGTTCCGGCAGGCATTATGGCAATCGCAGCAAAACCATATGTTCCCCGACCTCCTGCATTTGGACCCGGATCTGTCGCTCATGTTCAGTCCCAAGCTGAGATGCTCACCCTGGATAACGACAAATCACCCACGGATATTCCAAGTCGGACCGCCGTAGGTACCTATGCAGGGGCAGGGTCATATTTCTGATCCAGGCTATTTTGAATATGTCATGGTGTATAGATGTTTATCTGTGATGAGGAGATATGCAAACCCTTCCAATTATCCAAGAATCGCCAATTGAGGTGCTAGTGGCAAGATCTGTTGTGGGAGCATCTCGAATCTTAGCTGCCATGCATAGTGACAAATCGGAAAATTATCTCGTCAGTAACTATCTATCTGCGATGATGTGGATGCCATTAACCCCAATCCAAGCAAATATTGATCTCCTACCGCCGCCTTGATTGTGTTTGCTGCATGTCAAAGATGTTTGGTTATTCGGGATGTAGTTCTGATATGAACTACCTAAATTTACGCATGACCTGATGCATATCTCATCCAACGATGGGAAAGCTTTGATAGAGAAAAGAAAGGGGAGTGTCGGCAAAAGTTACCCATGCCTATACTCGGGCTACCTTAGTCATGGCCCGCGGATCATATCCAGGGTACGCCCCATATATGGGGGAATACATTTCAAAGTCTGGTTAGTCAATTTAATGCACAGTAGACAGAAGTGCAAACGTCGCTTGAAGTGTTCCATTCCTCCCAATATCAATTTGAGGAGGCTGCGCCACAAGCTCAATATTTCGGAGAGTTCTCCAGTCCTCGTCGTCATTCTCGTCATTTCAATACGATAATGACCTACGGGCATACCTGGTCCGAAATTCCGTTCGGCATGAAACGAACTTGATTTCTGATTGCTCGGACTGTGGCTTACTCGAACACCCGGGAAGCTCCTCCAAAAGCTTGTCCTAGAATTTCCCAAAATCCGGCCACAAATCCGGCTTGAATCCACAACATTTTGGACAACGGGTCGCCTCTTTGAGGCCACAAATCCGTAAAGTTAGGGCTTGCAATTTGCCAAATTTGCCCCTCAACTCCGCTATATCGCGGACAAGCCTTTGCGGGAGCCTCCCAGGGACTGTGTATGAGGGATGTCACCATATAGTCTATCCAGCGTATTCAATCCTGTATCAGGCGCATTCAATGATTCGTTCTTTATTCTCCGTCCTTTTGAATTTACTTGATACCTTAGACTCAAAAAGATTATCAGTATGGTTCGATGGCGTAGTTGGTTATCGCATCTGTCTAACACACAGAAGGTCCCCAGTTCGAGCCTGGGTCGAATCATTTTATTGTATTTCCTATTTCGTCGGAATTCATCTCATTATAATTTCCAAGGTGTCTCCTCTTAAAACGCTCATGCCCAACACGCAACTTCAAACCTCACGGAGTCGTTCAATTAATTTTGGGCTTGCTTTATCGTCCCTCCTCGTGGGCAGGCAACTTCTTGCTTTTTCGACCTTTCCTCAGCTCCTACGTGGAAACCAACAACTCTCTTCTGCTCTGACATCCTACTCCCACCGTGGGTTATGACGTGCTGTCTCTCGACTAAGCGCCTTATTCATGGATTATAGTGCAGGAAGGAGTTTACCTCTTCAAAAATGGCGTTGATCCTTACTCAGGAGGTGTCTTCAGACATGTGCGTACCCCGACATTGGACCGCACCGTCACTCATGGCTGTAGCGCGTAGTCACCACTATACCTGTCGCTTTTCACAACTATCCTTCCTGTGACGGGTGCAGCATCGTCAGTACTGTGGACCTTTTCAGACGCCTTGGGAGCGTGGGCTTTGGTTGAGATTGGGAATTCCCGGCAGCGCGTGTCCCGGAGTAAGAGGGATACTTTGGTAGCCACAATGTGAGTACCGCTAAGGCTTCTGCAGTGATTGATCTATGTTGAGATCCTTTAGGTATCTTTTGAACCCCTACGTATTTCTTCCCAGCTTAGCACAATCAACGTCCACATTTGAAAATACTTTAATGTTGCTATCCTTGATGTTTGCCAGCCAAGGTACTATACCGTGCCGTTCCCTTCTTATTCGTCGTTGAAGAATCCAACAGGCCGAGTTTCTGCAACTCTACTGTCCCTTGCGTTCCTTGTACATCTATCCTTATCCTCCATAGTGATCCTAATGCCGCTCTTACTTATGCTTCTCCTTGATCCCGTGTCTCGCCTTGCATCACCAAAATCATTGTCTTCTCTAGGAGCTGACTTCCGTCGGCTTATTCCATTTCTGGGCGAGTTTGTTATCTATCTCGGAATCTTCACGACGTTATCAACGTTCACCTCTGGTGGATGGTCGTGGATCACACAGACATGGGGTGCTAGGTCAGCCAAAATGCCATATATCACTCACACATGCTTATCTCTACCAACGCAGCCTTTCACTGCCTGATTTAACACCCACCACAGGTCTGTGGTGGTACTTTTTCACAGAGATGTTCGACCACTTCCGGCCATTCTTCCTTATGGTATTTTCGGTAAGCGTAAGTGAAGTTTATAGCTCACGCCCTCCCTGAGTCTCTTATCTATAGGTGCATCTCTTGATATACATTGCTCCAATATGTATCAAGTTTCAGTGCGTTCTATGTTGATCTCATATCGATGTGCCAACAGAGTGATCTCTAGATATGATCCTTTGTACGCTGCATTCCTGCTTATTGGAATCCTGGGGACATTCAAGGCATACCCCACGCTTTCTGATCCTGGATTGTTCTTATCCATGATTGCTATCTTCCCGGAGATATTCCCATGTACGTGTTCTCTCTCTGGAAGCCTTAAAACTCGTACTCACACGAATTACAAGACCTTCGCCATCCCATAGTCACAGCGCTTTTGCATCTACATGCTTCACTTCTGATGCCGTTATTTAATTATTTATGGCTTAACCAGGGCACTGGGAACGCCAACTTCTACTATGCATCTACATTAGTATTTGCCTGCTCCAATGGAGCTGCTTTATTAGACTGCATCTGGGCAGGACTCAGGATCGCCATTGGAGAAGAAAAGGAAGGCTATGCTGTTGCACAAGAGTAACTCCATACTTTATACGAAGTATCAATGATAACTGGTCTAACGAGATTTAATCGTGAAAGCATTTATCGTTGTCAAGTCTATGGACTCATGAATGAATGAGGCTCCAAAGGAGGCACCGGCATCAGCAATTCCTCGACTATTTGGGGGTCTATGGGGATATTTGTTTTGTGTAGATACTCGTCGTTCCTAGATGGATGTCCGGGCTGTCAGTGGACTTCAAACGAATACGACAGCGGACCCTAACATACCAGAACTATAAAAATGGTCGATTTCAAGTATCGCATCATCTTGTGGGTCGATACTGGGATGATAGAAAAACTGACCTTGGAATAATGTCGACTACCAGAGTCACATCTGGTGACACGGTCAGCATCATGATATGGCTAAGCATACGGCAGAGTCCTCACAAGATAGTTACCAGAGTTTGACCCTCCGCCCATCCCATTCGACGCACCAGCTTCACGCAAGCGACAAGATTGCAGGCGCTGCTAGAGCCCAAAAACAGTCCATCGTGTTGCACAAGATACCGCGACATTGAGACTGCTTCGGCGTCAGATATCCTATCATACATAGCGCTTATCTCAACTTGAGCGACCTCAAGATAAACTTGAACGCACCGGAATGCATCATCAATGATGGGCAGCGCAAGGTCGATGTTGTTTGTCAGTCTATTGATACCTCTAACATGTACGAGATGAGGAGATTTCCCCGTGCAGGGCGGTCTGACTGTTCGGAGAAATCTGAGCGACGTACATTCCTTCAACTACCGTGTCAACTTGGTGTCGCCGCTTGGTACCTTCGCTTTCTTTGCGATCAAACATGACGCCGTGTTTCACCTGCACGGCAGTCAGAAGCAAAAGCGCGAGACGCAAATATACTGACCTTATTGTAAAGTCCACTGCCCTCGGGGTCAGCAAGGGCGACAACAACATTCTTGTTAAGAGATTTGATATATTGACCAATCCCCGCAAGAGTACCACCCGTACCTGAACGAACGTTGGATGATGGTTCTCGAATAGAGAAAGATGTGTCACCTGCACCACTGACAAATGCATCAACATGCCCATTAGTTTGTCTCCATATCTCCGGCCCGGTCCCCTCAAAATGAGCATTAAAGTTGCTTCGATTCTGAAACCGATAAGATTGAGAATGCTCTTGAGAATACATGAGACTTGCCTCGAATTGGTCAGCGAAAAATCCTCGAGGTTTTGTTAAATAGTCCTCCTCCTCATCAAGGTTATATGTGTCAAAATTGACATGTAAAGATTTGGTAGACACAACGATCGACGAAGACGGCGAGGGAATAAGGTGCGAGGGTTGCAGAATTTTGCTTTCAGTAAGAGAATCGGTGTGGCCGAATCCGGCGGCACGTTGTCTGGCAAGGTTCTATGATAGTCCTTCAATAGATAGCTGAACTAAGCGACAGCGGCCGACTCACGACATACTATAAAGATATGGACTCGCGAGGTTACAAGAACAATTCAGTGAAGACGTACCTGCTTTTTGTCGACGATACTGGCGGGTCGAACTTGCTCAACTACGGCACCTAGGGCTCGTAACGCAAAGACCTTTTCCCTCGCTACATCATCCGGCATAATGATAGCTTGAATCGATATGAATCATAGAAATGATATCGCAGGTTTTGGAAGACATACTAGCATCGTAGCCCCTGTTAATATAATATACCACATGAGGGACCGTCACGCTGAAACGAGTAGACTCACTTTGCACGGGCAACGGTCGCGATGGAAATTCCGGTAGATCCGACAGTTCCTTCGAATATCCGTGAACCTGTATGCGGGCGCAAAAGCCCCAATTGTTCAGCGTCATTGATCACTAGAAAACAAAAGTTTGACGCGTGTCATTTCTACATTCGATGAGCTGGGGGTACTAACTGCGCAGCGCGACACGATCTTTGACACTTCCACCAGGATTGAGGAACTACGTCGCGTTTTAGGGGCATCCACAACGGTTCAAGAGTGCGATACGACCCACTTCGGCCTTCCCAAGTATTTCGACACCAAGGGCCTCACTTAACGAGTTGATTCTAACCAGAGGTGTGTTCCCTTGCGTATTTATATTGGAACGTCAGGGTAGCCCTAGTCAACGCCCATAATAACAGTACAACACACCGATTAAGGCAGTCACACCGGAAACTACCTCGTCAGTTCGCAGCTCAATCGGCCGTGGAGTAAATTTGTCCGCTATTTTTCGTCGTTTTCGTGCTTGATAGTACAAGGCCAAAGATGTCGAGGTCAGAGAAAGCGAAACACCGATCATGATTCCATACAGGACATGTCGCATTGTTGAATGTGAGGGCCAGCGTAACCAGGAGGGTAGTTGAGGAAACCAAAGCATTTGGTTCCAGTCAAGTGAAGAATGCACCCGACTTATCATTCAAGCAATGATTATCTCGACAGTGATAACGTGTATTCATCTATTACTACGTCTCAATATCGCATTCCCTTTGTATCACCATATATATCGTGGTGGAAAACTTAGATACAGCTTCAAAGCTCCAGGCTTCATCGACAATTCACTGGATTCCCATGCTCCGAGTCGGAGGCGCTTGTTTTTTTGAATCGTACCATAGTATCTGCCTGCCTGGATGTTTCGAGCCATATGATTTATTCAGCCATGTAGTTCCCAGCCTTGGTCAATTATGACGGCTGTAAATTATTTCTCCGCCAACCTCTTCACCTCTCACAAGATCCGCAATGTCTCTTGCTCACTACAATTTTGGTGTTATGACCGATGCCCAGAAGGCTATTGGCAAGATTTTTCTGAAGAATCCTACCTTCGCAGTCGTTGGTGCGTCGAAAGATCGGACAAAAGTTGGGAACAGGGTGAGCGCTCTAAGCTTCCATCCGTCCTTTGGAATATAACGAGAACTTGGATAACCTTGAGATATACAGGTACTTCACTGGTACCAGGATCGAGGTTTTGATGTTATCCCCGTCCATCCCGTTTGTGTGCTTACAGTGTAGGCCACTACCTCTTACTCATGTCTTGGCAGAAGGAGCCAGAGCTGGAGGGGCTCAAGACCATCACCGATATTTCTCAATTGTCTTCGCCTTCGACAACTGCACTCAGCATCATTACACCTCCCCAGGTACGCTCCACCCTACTCTTCGGGCTAACAACCCTTGACGTCGGACTACGGCAGGTCACGCTTTCGGTTCTGGCAAAGGCCAAGGAACTCAATATTCCCTCGTACTGGATCCAGGCTGGCGCTGAGGATGAAGCTGTCCTCAGATTTCTCGAGGAGAATGGCTTGAGTGACCGTGCCATCTGCGGTGGTCCATGCATTCTCGTTCTTGGTGATGGAATCCGTAGTCATTTGTAAAGTATATTTTCCGAATATATCACTGAAAAAAGTATTTTTGACCCTTCCTTATCTCCGTGGATCAAAACGTGGGCGTCCGGGTTGACAAGAATATATGCCCACTGACACTCGAGTCCTCAAGTTTTTCACGCCCATCCCGCGGCTCTAGAACCCGCGGGTGAGTTGTCCCAAGTCGTAATAATTCATCAAACTATGTTTGGCATTCAACCCTAGGAGTTATGCATGTATATACTCCAACCCCGGGATCAGACTTTCCATTCGACCCTAGGAGTTTTGCATGTACATAGCTACTTCAACCCCGAGATCAAACTTTCTATTCAAAACTATAAGTCATGTATATACTCCGACTCCAAAATCAGACTTTCTATTCGAACTGATCAACAAATCTCAAATAGCGACTCTACTTAAATGGCCCCTGTATCCTCTCTTGTACCTAACTGCGCTATGCTTTCTACGACACTCCCTCGTTGCAACAAACAAGAAAGATTCTTTGCCTCATCACAATTCGCCGTTATTGGCGTGTCCTCAGATCCTTCAAGGCTAGCGTCCAAGGTAACTCGTAATCACTCGTTTCTTACGATTACTGATAGCGATCAGGTGTTGAACTGGTATCGAGACAGACATATGGATGTGATACCCGTTCACCCAGTGGGTTTTCACGCGGAATCTCACGACTATTCACTAATGAGACATAGAAAGAAAAACAATTTGACGGGATAAGTACCATACCCTCGATATCCAGACTACCATCGCCGTCAACTACGGCACTCACAATAACGGCAACGCCACAAGTAGGACACCTATGACATTTAAACTTTGATAAATATCTGATGTTACTTTACTTCGACAGGTTACACTCTCATTGCTCGAACAAGCTCACAAGCTTTCCATACCTACGATATGGATACAACCGGGGGCATCTGATCAACACGTCATTGATTATATTGAGGCAAACGGCTTGTCAGAACAGGTCATCTGGGGCGGCCCCTGTATCTTGCGAGAAGGCGACCATCTCATTCAAGAAAAATGGTTTGACGAAACTTACTCGTAGCAAATTCAAAATATATCTTTACATGATTGTATTCTTAAGGTTCTTAGGATAGGATGGTATTGGTACCAGTGTGGCCCCCGCAATCAAGGCTCTCAAGTCGGCCATCATTGAAGGTTTGAACTTTGCTCCTCTTCCATCCTCATAATCAGCACAAATAATCCTGAGACTCAAAGCCAGCTGTAATGGGCGTCTTGATGTTGGATCCTCTAGACGTTGGCTCCTGTAGACAGTTGGCCTTGATATCCGTGACCGAGCTGTCGGAACGAATCCCCCAAAAGATACCAAGATTTTCGACTCTTAAGCTTCGATTGACTTGGACCGAATACGACTCGGAGTGATCAAGCTTGGAATGACTTGCAACCTTTTCAGAAATCTCGAACCGTGCTTTCCTTTCCAATACCTTGCCCTAGCTATCTCACAATCTACCAGAGTCCCATTCCATCAATCAATCTTTTCAAGCTTCTCGTGGGAATCGAAAGACATCCCAATCAAATGACTTAGGTAACGTGACCTTTATCAACTCACGGTCTTGCAAAAAGCACCGTAACGAAAGGTCATGCCATCGTAGCCTGGAATGTGGTTGGTCTACCTCTATCATTGCAGGGCTTCATACATCAGAGAACCACTCCATCCTTGGCACGTAACAAAAAATGAACGCAAGAGCGAAAGGAGGGTTCGCTGGAGCGGCTACTTACCTAACTGCTCGTGACTGATGTTCTCAACTCTCACATGCTTCAAACCCATTCATACTTATTTACGACGTTACACTGGGTTGTCTGATGTTCTACGTATCCTTGTGAATTCAAGGGGACAACCTCGTCGAACTGAGTTGACATCTTATGGTAGAGATTCGCGATGATTTGGGATGTTCTGGTTACTGTAATGAAAGCTCTGGTTCCTTCATTTCCGTTTCCCGCAGCTCCACGAAAAACTTGATTCGAAAGATGTGATGTACGATGTCTGTCCTGCTCTAGAATTCGTATTCAGAAACAGGGACATCTTGTCTGAAGCCCCGCCACATCCAACATTACAATGGACTGCAACACTGTATCTGGCTATGGAACAAGATTTGTATATGGGTGCTCTTGGATTCTAAATGTCTTGCATTTCAATTTGATTCCGTCAATGTTCAATATCGCAGTTCGATGTAATAGGCTTGACTGCCTCATGACAAGGCTTGTGTTTCTTATCAATGAACTCGACAATGTCAACAGTGAATCGCTGTGGAAAAACAGGTTAATAAATTCAATGCTTGTTCTCCTTTGTATCTCAACTCCTTCGAGGAAGTGATTGTTCCTCTGCGCAATCATCTCTGCTGTGGAATAGTTGTTATCTTGCTATCGCAGATACAAACTGAAATCGGGAAGATATACGTCTAATGCGGCTATTCAGGGGGTACCTTTAACCCAAACTTCTACACCTGTATTCACGTTCAATATCAAAAGTACGTTATGGAGCATGGCTAAAGATCCTGTACTTGCAATGATCGGATGCACGCATATTTGGAATCGCTCTAGCAGCTAGTGCCGAAACTGTGAGTGGACAATTTATCACACTTGAATTTGCCGAAAGAGCAAATCGAGTAGGCTTCTGACATGTAGTATGTATGTAACCTTCTCGATGCTCAATAATGGACCGAGTACGAGCCCCTCCAAGCATCACATCTCTTTCCTGTCTCGTCGAATGCGATGTCGGATCTCACCTCTCTGGGAGAAAAGTGTGACGGCATCGCTCCTGAAGAGAAAAATTTCTCGTGAATGCAACGGTCTACACGATTTCTTTCCCGTCTAAAAGGGCCGGAGTACCACTCTCAGAAATTGAGTCGGCTATATGTACTAATCTTCCCAAAGACCCCTCTCTTGTGCTACTTTGTGTCTGTGCGATATTCGGGACACACTATCAGGGGATCCTCATTCCCATGGACTCTGTCTTCGGAAAGATTTTTAGGTGGTATGACAAGACTTGGCATCAGATTGGATGGCCAACATATGCCACTGAACATTAGTATTATGACTCAATTCACATATGTAGCCCGAATCATTGGATGATGGATCGCTGGTTGAGGAAAATAGTCGTGTCACCGTGATGGAAGTTACCGTGTCTCATGTGAAGACAAGTTATCCATTGGGACAGCACACGTTTATAGCAGTATTCTCACTTCGGTAGTAATGATCGCTGATAGGATCTTGGCCGGGTGTGTCATCACTCCTGAGTTTGGCATTGCTGAGTCGCGCTTGGAGCCGATACTTACGCTCACGTTCAAGAGGTAATATCTACTCATACACCGGTTTGTTATCAAGCGTGATGAAATCAAGGAAGTTTCTTCCCGTTCTTTCAATGTCAGACCGGGTTCTTACTATTTCGGTCGTCGAAGAAGTGGCGAGATTCCGAAGTGGCAGACAAGCACCAGTTTTGGGAGTCCAGCGATATATGCACATAGTATATAGGTGTGATACATCAAGCTTTGTTCGTTCTGGATGTATTGATTAGCTACTGCGCTTTGTTTATTTCAACCAATGCAGGCTGTGGCGTGCCGGTTCGAACGAGTATGACCGAGATTGTAATGGTCAGCTCTTCACTGAAAAAAATTTGAAGAGGAAAGGGAACTACTGAACGGGACTCTGGAGTTACGATCAAGCAAAATTTGTCTCGATTTGAATCCCAACTTCATCAGAGTTTGAATACAAGTTCGAAGTTGCGAAGTCGGTGACAATGTTAAATCATCAAAACTGGTTTTCATCCGGCCCAGAATCATACAGAAGACTGATATTGCCGCAAAAGCGGTTTATGTAGTGCTATACCTAAATTGTTCTATCACAATCCGAGCTGTTCACCACACACATCAGATAGGCTATATAAATATTCCTATTGTCCTGCTAGTGAACATCATTAGTGGACATCTCGGTCAATCAGCCGCGCATTACGGTCAATTATTAATCGACATCTCAGTCAATTATTACTGGACATCTCAGTCAATTATTACTGGACATCTAAGTCAATTATTACTGGACACCTCAGTCAATTATTACTGGACACCTCAGTCGATTATTACTGGACATCTCAGTCGATTATATCACAGATTGCGAACTAGCATTACCTTGCGTCAGTTACATGGACACTTCAATCAGAAAGCTTAAATTTGCCTCGTCTCACCAAAACTGCACTGCTCAAGTATTCCATCTTAGTGTTTGAAACTTGTATAAACCAACAGGTAGCCTCACATGCAAGGAGTCACTTCATTCTGAATGCCAGTAACATAGTGCTCCATTATAGGTCACTGCCAGCAATGAGTCATAACCTGTTCAAGCATTGCTAGAAGAGTACTTGGATGGAACTGATCAAAAGGAACTATTACTGAGATGTACATATCTCAATGAATAGTCTATCATCTTCGTAGTACTAGTAGAAGATTTCGGGAGCTGTATCAAAATGAACCGGATTTTAACCTCCTTTAGATATGACATGCAATTTGAGAGCGACGGATATAGGAATATGATAAGTGATGTACAAACAGCATAATGAGTGGTCGGTTGATTGGGGGAATTATATCGATGCGAGAATGCGAGAAGAGAGAAAGCAAACATTTTAAAAAGCGTATAGATCGACGTATTACCATTCGAATTCACTGAGGACGGGATGAATTCTTCAAGAGATCTTGGAAAGAAAGGTCAAGACATTACCCTGTACACTTGGCAAACAAGTAATCCTTCCCGTTGACATGTATCATACCATCTTTCAGGACGCACTTCCATTTATTTTTTACACGTGCAACCTAAAGCATGGGTAAGTATTATCCGCGCAATAAAGGTTGAAGACCAATGACTTTATCATATGTACAAAAGACGATATCAGTCTCTCCTGCAACGCCCTCTTCGGCTTCTTCTTCGCCCTCAGTGTCCGAGTCGTCAAGATCGCTGTTGATAGCCTCTGAGTCAACCACTGGGGCCGGGGCTGTAGCCGTGGCAGCTCGTGGCTGCGGCAAAGACGGATGAGATGTCCGAGGTGCAAATGCCTGTCCTTGAGATGGAGGTGGGGAATCGTCTTCATCCCCGGATGACTCTGATGGTCCATCGACCTGAGGTATACGTTGCGCTGGTTGTGAAGCCGCCGGTGCCGGTGACTGCGCTTGGGTAGTGGCAGGAGCGGTATAGGCAGGACGAGGAGGTTGTGTTTGGGGTTGTAACTGGCGAGGAAAAGATATAACCCCCGTTTGACCCCCAGGGTGTTGTGAGGCTGGGCCAGGTAGAGGTGGCCGAGGGCCATTGAGGACTGGGCCAGGAAGCGAAGGTAGAGCGTAAGACATGCCCGGGTGCAAAATGTATCGAGAATCTATTGGCTCAGCTTTTACAGAATTCATGCCGGGCTGCGGCAGCGCATAGGGATTCGCGTAGTGGGCGGGATGCATCATCAAAGGATGCTGATACGTCAGCGGATGTGGGGCGGTAGGATGCTGGGCGGCTGGGGCGGGCGTCGGGGCCTCGAACTCTGCGACATGAGATGCTATGACTTTGTTCTCCCATTTCTAGTGAACGGTCAAGTACAAGCGTAAACAAATTTGACCAAACTGGACTTACGTGCTGCAACTCGGCCAGAACATCCTCAGCGACGCCGTACTCGTCGAATTCGGACTTAATGTTTGCCATGACATCGTCGATAACAGCGCGGTATATCACAGGCTCAAAAACACCAACGTATCCATATTAAGCCCAGATGGTCTACTACGAACAGGGAATCGGTGAGCAGCTCACCACTATCTTGTTCGACATTTCTCAACGTCGTCGTCGTGGGCGTGGGCGGTGAAGGGCTTCACCGATGGTGGGGGCAGACGGCGACCGAGGTGATGGAAGATGGATAAGGCCCTTTTATACATCATGTGTCAATCCAAAAACCCAGGAACATTCAAACTCCGACGTATGGTCTGTTCGTTTTCTTCTCACGCACGGACCAACTGATGACGTACTTGGCATTGGATACAGCTATCAATACAATATAAATCTATGATCGTGGGGCAAGACTACGAAGAATCTTGTCATCCAGAGGATCCCGGACATATATCCGTCGTCTTGGGCCGTAAATGGGAGCCAGAACACGGGAACTATCCCTTTGGCTGACACTGCAAGGGAACAGTTTGTGCGATGGATCCCAGTGTGATGACGGAGACTCAATCCCTGAGGGCATAGGTGATGGTGTTCTGCCTGGAAAGATGAAAGAGTCAATAGGAGGAAGGCTCAAACAAGGAGCATTATTCGGCGGGGCACCACCTGTCAAAGGTAAGGTGCTCCATGGTATTGGATTGTGCTCGGTGGGAACGAAAGTGCCCTGGGACGGTGGCGGTTGGATAGGTGGAAGAGGACGAACGATGGATGGATTTGGGGCCTCCTGGGCGACATATGGCTGTATCATAGTCACAGGTTCCAATGAAAAAGACGGGGGACCTTGAGGTAAAACAGGCGAAGTCGATCGCCGCGAATTGACTTCGCGGGATCGTCGTTTCCTTGACTTGTTTTTACTAGATTTGGCGCACTCAAAGATCCCGGGCCGTGGCTGGATTCCCCGGAGGACAGGCAAGTCATCGATCGTACGAAGGCTGTCAATCGTGTTATCTGAAAAATATGCAGCTTCAAGTGCGGTCAGTATCAGCGGAAGAGAAATGTTAATCAACACACTTAGATGCCATTTCCTTCTGCCTGTGGGGGTGTCGAACCAAGCAGAATAGGTCTGTTTAACGAGCCGGTCTCGTGCATGAGGGTTGTTCGGGTTGAGCCTTGCCAAGGAAGATCAACAGGCGAGAAGTGGATAGAATTAAGACATACTTTTGAGTGTAGAACAAAAAGTCCTGAAGTGATGATCGGAATGAGCCATGCTAAAATTTGCTTCCGCATGGGACCTACATCTCGGACGCGTGATGGTCCCCATTGCTTGCCTTCCGTGAATCTGTCCATCCCTTCACCCGTAACGTCCACGTTTCGCGATCCCCTCTCCTCCCATACGTACACGCATCCCGACGTAAGTGCCTCTCGCTCCCCGTTGTCCAACCGTCTTTCGAGCATCTTCAGCCGTCCTATCTGCACACCGTAAAAGATCCTGTGCACATCTTGGGAAGAGCGGATGCGCACTCCTCTGAGAGTAGGTTGCTGCATGCTGACAACAAGGAAGTACGATAAAACCAAACTTTTGCGAGCAGTTAAGAGTCCGAGACTAAACACAGATCAGAGAAGTGCCTGATAATGAATTTAGATTACCCATTCAAATCTCCATTGACATGCTTATTTCCACACTCATCCGACACCTGACGCAAGCCGGACGGTAGATTCCGATTTAAGCATGCTAATCGCTTCAATACCCAAGCCATGCTAATCACTCTAATACTCTCAACGTTTGCCTGATCAAACTGTGTCATAAGACCTCCTTTCTTCTCTGCGGCTACTCATAGATATATCATCTGAGATCGATGTACAACATATCGGGTAGGGTACGTGAAAAGAACAAAGGTAAATTATTGATAGACAACATAGGGGACGTCCAAAGAGACCAAAGGTCTGCGAAAGGAATATTTCGGCGGAGTTCTATGGACATGATGCATCTCTTTAAGGAAATAAACTTACTCACTAGCTGTGGCGCATGGAATGGAGAGGGTGGATGAAAGATGCTTAGCATTGTTCTCGCATGACGCGGGGTATACAAAAGAACAGATCTCGGGCGCCGTTTCAAATTCTATTGATCTAATGGCTGATTGTCTTGCTCACAAAGGTACGCCCGATTCTTGCATGGATTGGAACCGGCTTTATAGATGCGCTTCAAACATGGTAAGTTACTCTTCATCGCACCTTCCTTTCTCGAGTGGCTCTACTATAACGATCGCGGGCTATGCAGACTAATAAGAAGTTGAGAGATGTCACGAAACGTTAATATAAGCTGTGTTCAACCCTGAACTCCACCCTGGATTACAGTAGTGATTCGAATCTCCGGACAAGTCGACCATCGACGTCACTCCCTTTGCGCCGGCATTTGATGCATAATAGTGTGGTATAGCGTGGGTACAAGTGCTTCCATTCTTCGGATTCTCTGTGGAACTTCCTTAGTCTGATATGAGACCCGGAGACATAGCTGACTAGGTCATTCACGTTCCGACTCGGAATTGATGCGATGAAACGGTCCGAAATATGTGGATAATGAGCTTAAGCTGTGAAGAACACAATGATATGCTAGTCTACAAAAGTCAAGTTGCTATCAATATACCATGGGGAAGAGCGTTCACGAAAGTGTAGGGAAAAGCATACAAGAGGGCAATGATAACTCATCGAACCCATGTTGAATTGTGAACAAAAGACATCAACGCCTTCTCATCAAGAGGATGTCGGCGGGGAGGGGGACAGGTTCTAAGGTATTCCAAAGGGGCGAGATGACCAATTGGAGTGGGAGGCGTAAATGGCAGTGGCGGGGTCCGAAGACCACGATTTCCAGCACGCGCCGATCTATACATCCCTAAAGGGATACGTATGGCGGCAAGATCGGGGAAATCATTCACAGTGGAAAGAGAGGCAAGAGTATCTTGCCTAAAATAGGCAACTAGACAGTATTTGATAAGGAGGCGGCGTGATAATGTAAAGGATATGCGAGACGCACTCAGGTGCCATTTGCGACGTCCTCGTTCCGTGTCAACAAAGACCGAATATGTCTGTTTGACAAGATTACCGCGATGTACGTCACGTACTTGCGAGGGCACCGACGGCCTTTGAGTATATATCAATGGTTATGAGAAGCTACAAAAGAGGGAAACCTTACCTGGACAGGGGGGTTGAACTTGACGAGGAAGAGTCATCGTCATTTGGCGTAGCAGCTTTTTCATAGTAGTAAAGAAACTCCTGTGCGTAGCTGAGAAGACCCAACTTTAGCGCGGGAAGACAAGAAATAGACTTACGTCTCTAACACGGCTTGGGCCCCATCGAATTGAATCAGTCCAACGTTCGATTCCTATCTAGAAGTAATTTAGCACCAAATTGCCAAGTCTCAAGGGACGACAACATTACAGAGACTTCAGCATTAGGACTTCTTTCTTCCCAAACAAAAACATCTCCCGATTGTATGCTTCGTCTTTCGTCGGTGTCTAGACGACGAGTAATCATCGGACGGAAACCCCTTCTAACAGCATGGAAGACGACATGAGCATCTGATGGAGTTCCAATGCGCAGATTTCTACAAGTGGGTCTCTGCATCATCGAGCAGGGATATAGTTGTGCGGTCTCAGCGCTGATTGTTTGGAGACTGTTCTCTTTTATACTAATTAGACAATGTGTCATTTTGTCATTTCGATCATCATCAGGAGCAGCTAACCTTAACACTACGTGTAATTGATCGCTTTATAGCGAAAAATGCTAAATGGTGTATCCCAATTGAGCTCGAATGATAGGGGATAAACTGTTCTTTCGTAAGATGTAGGGAAAATGAGCGCTTGTGTGAGAGTCGGAAGTGCTCAAGTGACCGAATCAATCTATTTACTTCTTCCATCAGGGTGAACAGCGCTGAATGAAGGTTGTAGATCGGCGAACGCCTTTCGAGATATTCCTCGAAGTTCGAGAATCAGATCGGCCCGAAACCAGCCCAACGGAGAGGATGTATTGATTGTTCTACCTCATCGGATGATCACTTGTATCTAAAATTTGAACAAGATATCGTTTTGTTGAGAACAGTGGGGTGATGGCACAGATCACGGAGTTCAGTAATCATCAATCTGCGTTTAAAGGTGGCTGATGAACGCCTGAAAAGAAAAGAAGGTCTTCAATCGCTTCATATCCTTTGGTAGAAGGTTTGATGAGGCACAGCTGGTGTCAGCCATGGCGTGGAGCACGATGGTATAAGTAAGAACTTGCAATAGCTGGCGTGGTCTAAACCACTATAGGTATCCAGGAGGTCATGCAGCGTGAGGACTTGACAGTGAACATCATGATTCTCGCGAAGTTGTCTTCTGTCTCCGAGATCAGCTGGGGTTCGGCAGGATTTCATACCCTATCAGGTAGTTTCATGATTGCCGATATAGATCATTTTCCGATTGATTTTGTCGGTGACAAGTAAAATCGGGCGCCACAACGAGCCATTTTTGATGGCAAACAGGAAGAAGTTCAGAATTGACACGAATCGGCGTATTCGACATAGCTTTTGCACATGCTTTGATGTCGGTTTCAAAACTGAGTGAAGACCATGTGGAAGAGTGAAGATCCAGGAGAATGTTAAGTTCTTTCCAGCCTCATGCAGGGCTCTTAGGCTCGAGAAACAGACGCTTGCAAACAGTCAAAACCAATTTTTTGGAGCCCTGAGTAAATCACGTGATTGAGAATTCATCCATTCTGATTAGTAATCAGCACGAATCAGGACATGGTCTGGAGAGTTCGCGTGCCAGAATCGGTATCTCTTCCAATCTATCGTCACAGATCTTTCTTTACTGTCCCTAGAGTTGGTATTAACAAGCAAAAGATGTCTGCTCAACAGCCTTCTTGGAATATCCCTCAGCGAACCGCTCCAGAGCCCGTTCTCAAAGTATACAACTCTCTAACACGGTCCAAAGTCAGTCTCTGTAGAAATTGCTGATTTCTGACACTTACCTAGCAGTAGACGGAATTTATTCCAAGGAATGGTCGTCACGTAAAGTGGTACAATTGTGGACCCACAGTCTACGATGCTTCACATATGGGACATGCCAGGTAACTCACGAAGTCAGAAATCATTAAAGCGATGAGACCTACTGATGTTGTCGCAGGAACTATGTCACCCAGGATATCCTGAGGAGGATAATCACCGACTACTTTGGATATGATGTTCACTTCGTGATGAACATCACCGATATCGACGACAAGGTAACGGTAATATATCATTCCATTATTGTTGACCTGACTACGGGCACTAGATCATTATTCGTGCTCGACAGAACCATCTACTGGAGAAATTTCGTGCAGATACCAAGTTCCTCTCGTCTGAGCTCATCAACTGTATACTCTCAGCATGGAGATCTCACGTACGAGGAAAAGTTAGCAAAGGTTTGTCTGAATCGGATCGTCCACCAGAAGGACAGGAAGAATTGGCATGGCTACGGTTGGCTGAGCAGATCCAAGACAATGCATGGAAGCAAGAGTGCTTGAAAAGAGATGAGAAATTTGATATGCATTTTTCTTCCGCGGTGTGTTTGTATCAGACCCTAACTCAGTATTACAATTGACATCCCGTAGTCACGCACGCTATTAGCAATTCATACTGCACAATCTCGCCTGGATAATGGACAAACTGGTTTGGATGCCGCTCATCAACTAATCGATGAATCTCGAGATATTCTTGCCCAATCATTAGATTCACAAGTAAGAAACTTCTCGCAGTACGTTTCTGCAGAGACTAGACCGATTCTTTCTAGTTAAGCGCGACTGTGACCGATCCTGCTATCCCTCGATCTTTGGCAGCATTCTGGGAAGGTCAATTCTTCAAAGACATGGCCCGCTTGAAGGTTCGTGAGCCCGACACCATTACCCGCGTGACGGAATACGTCCCAGAGATCGTGAATTTTGTCGAAAGGATAATTCACAATGGATACGCCTATGAAGCCGAGGGAAGTGTCTACTTTGATACAAAAGGCTTTGACAATGCAGAGGGCCATGATTATGCGAAACTCGAGCCTTGGAGTAAAGGCAATAGACAACTCTTAGAAGACGGAGAGGGTGATAGAATATTCATGATTCCTATGTTCATTTTCCGCTCATGTCCTGCCAGGTGCCTTGTCGAAACAATCCGGTAGTCGGTCGGCTTCTGACTTTGCTCTCTGGAAAGCTTCCAAGCCTGGGGAACCTTCATGGCCTTCACCTTGGGGCTCAGGAAGACCAGGGTGGCATATAGAATGCTCAGTTATGGCGAGTGCTATCTTCGGGGACAACATGGACATCCACTCCGGTGGCGTTGATCTGGCTTTCCCTCATCATGACAATGAAATGGCCCAGTCTGAGGTAGAATCTCAATTGTTCCTGAACGGCGATGCTGACAATCATTCCATTAGGCCTACCATAATTGCGGTTCGTGGGTTAACTATTTCATTCACACCGGCCATCTGCACATCGAAGGGCTAAAAATGAGCAAATCCCTGAAAAATTTTATCACAATTGACGTCAGGAATTGAGGTTTTGAGTCCAAGGGGTATACTGATATTTTTGTTCAGGAAATCTTGGAAAGGCATACAGCCCGACAACTACGGCTTGCGTTTTTGATTCAGTTGTGGAATGCGAAAGTCGACTTCTCGGAATCTTTGATGACTGGGGAAGTCCGTGGTTTGGAGCTCACGCTAAATGTAATCTTTCATCAAAGCCGACTCAACCGCGCTGATGTCCAGTTTCTACGTAGAATTTTTTCACCGTTGTGAGAGCTCTTGTTAACCAAGCACGCGCTGACTTTACGAATTCGGATGGTCGTCATCATTACGACGCTCCAGAATCTGAATTGACAAACCAGTACGTTTTCACCGAGATTGGCTCACCATGATGCTCACCGGAATCTTTCATGATCAGTTTGCACGACAGCCAGTCGAAGTTTCGGGCTGCGTTGTGTGATTCATTTAATACCCCTGCTGCCCTAGATGTTCTTCGCGACCTTGTTTCAAAAACAAATGTTTACATCAACTCCCGCGGGAAGGATGTGAATGTCAGCGTCGTGGAAAATTGTGCCCGATGGATCGGACAGATGCTTCGGATGTTTGGCCTTGGTGAGGGTGAGAACTCAGAGATTGGATGGGGTCAGGATGACCGCGAAGGTGGAGTCATCAATGTGGGTCTTGCCGTATATTCTGCTCTTCTTCTTACCCATGACGAAATCAGAGAGAAGAAATTCTCATGCCGTACCTCCGACAAATGTCTTCGTTCCGTGACGGTATCCGACGACTTGCAATAGAAAAAAGTGATTCAGCCCTCAAGGACATTTTGGCGTTGTGCGATAAACTCCGAGACGTAGATCTCATCCCTTTGGGTGTTGCACTTGATGATCAAGAAGGCGAGTAATGTATTCTGTTTCGTTTGTGCCATGCCTATTCCGAAAAATCTGTAGACGGGAAAGCTCTTGTGAAACTTGTTCCACCCGCGGACCTGATAAGAGCCCGCAACGAGAAGCGTGCTCAGGCAGAAGCAAAACTTGCTAAAAAAGCTGCTGCGGCTGAAGCCGAGCGTCTTAAACGCCAGCAGAAGATGGAGAAGGGCCGCATTCCTCCACAAGAGTTTTTCAAGCCTCCTAATGTCGATGAAGGGACGTACAGCTCTTGGGACGAGGAGGGCATTCCTCTTACGGACAAAGACGGCAAAGAGCTGAGCAAGAATCAGGCGAAGAAAGTGCGGAAAGATTGGGAGACTCAGAAGAGGCTACATGGCGAATATCTTGTTTGGAAGGGTAAAAGTGGTTAGAGTGTGTAGGACGAACGATTGATCACACAATCTATCCTGCTACCAATCACATGAACTTACTATCAGTTTGGCTATTCTATTCAGGCCAATCTCATCATCAGCATCAAACCCACCCTCAGTAAGGCAATCTAAATCCAAAACACCAACAGCTTCTTCAGTACCATCGACTTGACGGATGAGAAGTGGTACAACAATCTCGCTTTTCGTTTCTGCGTCACAGGCAATATGACCAGGGTAAAGGTCGACCTTCGGTACCCTAAGTGTCTGACGCTTATTGAAAGCATCGGCACAGACACCTCTTGGGTTAGGATAGATATTGATGAATTGGCACGCAGGCTTCCCACAGAAGGGCCCTAGCAGTAACTTTCTATGATCATTTGAAGACGCAAAAACTTTTGTACCGCGCGGAGTCGGGAAAAGATAATCGACAATATAGAAGCCTATTACAATTCAGCGTAGAAAGACATAGTTCGGAGTCGAACATACCACACCAGTTTACGGCTTTATCTTGGCCAAAATGAGCAGGGAATCCCTGTAGCGAGCTAAAGATCTGAGAAGAGGCATTTGCGAGGTTTGAGATCTGATAGATGGATGTTAACCCAATTCTCAAAACGGCAAAAGAGATCTACCCAATTGCGCTGCCCATCGAGCAATGCCTCGAGCTGGCTGTACACATGGTTCCAAAATTCTTTTTTCGTCTGGATGCTGAAACATAAGGTTGTGATTCGGGGCATTGTTTCAAAACAAGATCTTCGATGCTCACCTTTCTGGCACTAATGAAGCATCGGCATGGGGCATGCTGGCGTATGTTTAGTAAAGAAATGCGCTGTTGGTTGCTTCATGCATCATGAGATCATATCGAGATAAGAAGCATGATTAGATTTGATCATGTAGTTGCTCTCGTCACAATACTTTGCGGCGACGAGGGCTACCGAACCTGACACGTCATCCATACTCACTACGTATTCCGATGGCGCCTTATCTTCAGACTGTAAAAGTAGGTGCAATTATTATTCTTCAAACAAGACTCAAACATTTTCAAGTCTTTCGCAGATGTTCCCGTCACCGACGCTGGCGTCGATACACTCGCATTTTTGGAAGCTGCAGAAGGCCTCGTAGGCCTTTTTGGTGCATATTGAAAACAACTTGATAGGCATCTATTAATATCGTTGGCGTAGATCTCCTTGGATCCACCGCTTTCTCCGTTGTGCAGAACGATCTCAAGGGAAACATTGCTGTTCGATCGCTTTGACTTGTTTCATCGCTATACCCGACTGACGGAACTATCATTAGAAAGTCCGCGCTCGGTATGATGCAGCTCCAAATGTGTCTGAGACTCTTGAAAGACTTGTCGAAAATGAGAAGATGGAGAAGAAGCGCACAGCCACTGAAGGCCTCTTGTGGCTTCTCAGAGGACTTTCTTTCACCTGCAAGGCACTGCAAAACTCACAAGCAAACAAGACAGAAGAGTTGGCTGCGGCGTTCACAAAGTCCTATGAAGGTACTTTGAGGAAATTTCACAACTTCGTAGTCAAAGGGATTTTTGCCGTTCGTGCCATATTTGTAAACTGATTGATTCATCACGGTTGATCTGATTCACAAACCCATAGGTGGCTATGAAGGCATGCCCATACCGTGCTGATTTTTACAACAAGCTTGCTGCCGATCCTTCCGGTGGCCCACCGGCATCCCAGGAGAAACTCGATGAGGAACTGAATAAATGGTTAGCGGCGTTAGATGCCATTGTCGCCCGGGTCGAGGCGTTCTATGAGAAAGGTAGCCACGGGAAGGGATTTTAGAGCGGAGAGATGAAGTGTCGGATGTTCTCAAAGCTTCTCAGTCTGTGGTCATGGCCTCCCAAGTTCATTCGGACAAGCTCTTCTGGCCGAGCCACCCACTGGTGTTCAACAATCTAAAACAGTGTCCTCAATATTCTGCTAGACGTCATTCGATGTTTCTCTAATTTATCCAGCCCGAGCGATACTTTGTGGAGTTGATCTTCCCAAGGCTTCTTGATTTGAGGATAACATGCAGTTGGAGATATTCGGTCAGTTCCTTGTTTGCCTTGCTGAAAGTGACATCAACGGACGTCTCATGTCATAAGAAGAGAGAGAGAAATTAAAAACTTAAGCTGACGTTGTGTATCTGATTTGAGAATTCTGTGTGTGTTTTTCAAGGACAAAAAGCATCAAATTACCCGGGTGTTAGAATTCATGTCTCAAAAGGGAATAATCAATTCTTGACATTAATTCCGGTACTTACTGACATGTGTCACCATGTGAAATTTACATTTAGCAGCTCAATACACCTACCCTCAGTGTCCTAAAAAAACCATAGATGAATATGGTATATATAATGAGGGCTCTATTGTTATCTGATAGAAAATTGAAGTTGTTGAAGTATAGAAAATTCGAAAGCATGAAATCAGACCAAGTTTTGTCACTCCCCTGGGCTCGGTGAAATGAATCAAGAAAGAATGTTCAAAATTTTATTACACAGAATCCTTTGATACATACGTAGTGTCCTAAATATAATTTTCCGAACAATAAAACAAGGTGGAAAGCCCCAAGAAGTAGAGATCTTTGTGTTCAACTCAAGAGAGTGTGACAATCTAGGGGCTATTGAAACTCCGCATGTGGAGTAGAGCGCTAAATTAATGATCCGGCTAGTCGGCTTCCAAGTGGAGCCAGAACTTGACCTGTGACTAAGTGTGACGACACTTTCACTTCCCAGATTTTTGGTACCTCTGACTCGGTCATGGGCCGACATCTTTCACATGGTATGAATTTCCCTAAAAAATTCATTATCTACTAGATCATAAGTGACTTTAGATGGCCTGGAGGTTTGAAGGCCATGCGTCTACGGGACAGAGCTACAAAAAAAAAATGGCGAAAAATTTCATCTCCCGACACATGTCAGTATAACCCTGTCAGCGGTCAGGAGTCTTTGAAGTGCTTATGTCAATATATGGCGAAGAGGGGTTTTGAGCTTCGTCCCATGAGCTAAGCTGACTCGTTCAGAAGGGAGTTTTCGCAGCGTCCGATGGGAATGGATGCCCGGAGCATATGACACGACCACATGTGTATAATCGGACCCCGCTCGTTCATGTGTGGACCCCGCCGGAAATCTACCTACCTACCTGATAGATATTTGCTTTGGCCGTGGATGGGGATATCAGACAAGTGATTGACACAGCAGTGACCGGGCGACTCCTTTGATTCCAACTATGGTAGAATTTACGATCCTAATTTTCGTCCTCATGCCCACTGCCGCCCGCCTTTCTGTATATCCCATCAGGGAGGTTTACCGGGAGGTCATAGGCGTGCTCGATTTCTGTGTATGTAGAGGGATATGATATTCCGTGGTTCTTGTCGAGCAGATATCCTGTTCGACATATCGAGTTCATCAATATCCTCAGTAAAATACAGATTTCATCTCTTATCAGCAACAGAGCAACAGACAAGACAGATCAGTCCAGCATATGGCAATTGCGTTTCAATCAAGAAGAAAACGACTCGGATGATGGTGATTATGCCGTCCACGTCGGGAATGGTCTAGGTGCTAAAAAATTGTCCACATGTCGAGAATGGTCCACATATCCAAAGAATTTGAATCTATGTCGAGTTGATCTGGGATTGTGTAGGTGCAATCACGATGAATTTATGTCATTCGACGACAGACGGGGTAGATGAGGTCATGTTATTTGACAACAGACGGGGTAGGTGGGGGGTGGGTAGATTGCCCAGCGAGGTCCACGAACGAACAACCGGGGTCCGTCCTACATACATTAGGGTGACGCAATTCAATAGAAAAAACTGCGGAGGACGTGGTAAGTGTCACAAACCAATTACAAGGACTTCAGTCATCGATCTCCGGGTCCTCGGGGCCCTAGGCTGAACAACAGTGTCCTATACGGGTGATGAGCTCGAGGGACGGACAAATTTTATAACGATCGAAGCCACAAAAACATACCCCTTAGATGCAGTTCTCAGGCCCGTGTGCACTATCAGCCAAGAAGATGACGAGCCTGTGTTCCTTGAACCCTGATCCACCGAAGGCGTTTCACATCCACTGGTTTGCCATGTCAGAACCATGGGCTAAAGAATCAACACACACCGTCTAATGGAGGTGCAAGACATTTATTGATCATATCGCTCTGAATGGGGAAGATGAGGATGAGTCACTAGCATAGAAAGGCGCCTCGCCGAACGTGTCGGAAAACACTCCTGTTCCGTTCTGGTAATACCCCTCCATCAACCAACACAGAGCTACGCAAATCCCACATGGACTCAACATAGTAATTATGGGCACATTTACCAAAGCGACTGAAACCTAGGAGATGCCGCTTGGAATAGCCAATCATCTCAAATGAAATCTTTCAAAACCGTGAGTTTCGCTTGGTCATAACGAGACATTGATAACATACGGAGTTGTAACGGAGAAATGGTACTTATTGAGGTCAATCTCGACTCTTTCTCCATTCAAAATTTGCGTTGAACGAAACTGACATTGTAAACATGACAAACAGGGACATCATGTCCAAAGTATGCATTCTCTTCCCACGAGTATCCAGCTCTCTGGAATCGTCATGAACTTCGTCGCAAGAAACTTGTCCTGAACAGGGGATGTGGAGAATCTTGAGACAAGGGTAAAGCATGCAAGTACGTGAAACAAGCAGCAAATGTGGGGTTGATACCAAGTGAACTTTGGTCAAGCTTTCAATTGAACCCATTTTGGCCCACCATTGCCATATTGTCATGGCCTAGCACAGAGGTATCATTTGGTCTTCGTCTCGTTTGAATGGGTCATACAGTAGGGAAGTTCCATCGCGTTTCGTCTAGGCACAACCCATTAGTGAAAGGTTCGGAGGACGTTAAAATAGCCAACCAACAATTTTCTACCTCAAAATCACTGATTGGATAGGTGCGTATCGATGACACAGGGATGAAAGGGACATCTGCCGTCTATCATGAGTCGTGATGAGCTGTTCATCATGCAATGTTCTCTAGTTCAAAATCAGCGTCAAGCAACTTGGGCCTGGTCGACACCTTTCCTCTTGGAGATAGCCGCCGCGAAAGCAGGGGAATATGCATCTCGGGGGATGGTTCCATTTGTACCGTTCGAATGTCCGAGTGAGGAGGGATATAGGATTGTGGTGAGGTCGAGAGATTCCTCACATGTGCCAGAGTTGGAGAACAGGAGCTTTGTGTTTTCTCGGGAGTACAATAAGTTGCTTTGGGAGTGATCAAGAAAGGTATAGGCTGAGCTTCTTCACCGCTATGGTGAAGGTCGCTTGTTGAGCCAGTTGACACATCGTCGAGTTCATGTACATCGCTGTTTCCGTCACTATAGCTCGAGCTGACGCTTTCAAAAGACAATCTGGCAATCATTGTATCACGGGTGGACACAGCGATAGGAAGGGAGGTTAGCAGTGACGTGAGAGTATTTGAAGGACGGGAAGCATATCGGGTATATTGTGTGACCTTGGGAGTAGACGTGCGTTGTTGTAAAGATCGCGTCGTGGGGAATCTTGTCGCCGATGATGGGGGAAAGAATGACATTTGGGACACAGGCACACGACGAATATTTTCCGCATCAGATAGTCGTGCAGTCGAGTGATGTGCTTCCATACATGCATCGTGCGGCAGTGTGGTTTCACTAGTATCCTCGTCAGGTGTGATAGATATTAGACTGTCGGTTGTTATAGGCTTCAGGCGAGTTGCTTTGTTGATAGGTATATATAGTTGGGTGCGGAGATGGATTGAATCCGATGTCCAAAGATGATTAACTCTGCGCAGGTCAGCCAATGGAATGCCGTATTTCAAGGAAACTCCAGCCAAGGAGTCCCCAGGAGATATCTATGTAAAAAAAGTCGGCCCAATTTAAATTAGCAGAATAGACCGCATCACGCACTATATGTACAAAGACATCCCTTGCTTCGACAGGAGTAGACTCAAACTCGTTCGCGACGGGTGGAAAATCAACGAGTGTTCGTACATTGAGGACACGTGAAAGATGAGGCCGAGTGACGCCCGCGTCATTTGGCCCTGATGCAAGTCCTACACTTCGTAACGGATGCAAACCACTGTTGCTTGAAGAAACTTCGAATTCCGGCCAAGATCTGACGTGACTCTCACCCGAAATGGGCTGGCTTCGAGTATTCTTCAATGAGCCTCGCCTCGAGGTCGGCTTCCTCAGCAAATCATGATCGCCCTCACTGGATAATTCGGGGGCAGCCAAAGGCGAAGTGTCCTCAGCAAAAGGATTCAAGAGATGCAAGTCAAGGGTATCATTGACTGTAGCCGAGAATCTACGGACAGAGCCAGCAGACATTGCATGAGTGGTTCGAGGACAAAGGACTTGGCCGCGGCAAATCTGATCGACACTAACCACAATGGACCCCCGACACCGCCTCTAATCCGAACCCCCAGCATCATAAAGTCTATATAGCGAAAGCTTTCGTGGCTTCATAACAAGACTACGCAAAAGCTCTGAACCGAATGGAAACCTAAGGCCATTATTTCCTTGATCGCTTCTGTGGGGTTTCTCCACTGTCACTAACTTTTCTTTTTTTCTTGTTTTTTCCGTTCTGCTTCGCCTGGAGATCCCTAATCATGGCAAGCGAATCGTTTAAAATGCGTTTCTCCCCCATCCTGACGATGATGGCATGCTTTTCGTTCCTCAAAAGCGGCTCTGTGAGTCTGCTCTCATCCTCCTGCCAGCACAACAAGATTAGAGTCCGGTAAAGCGTTATGCCAACATGCCACAAACCTGCAAAGTCGTCGGATAGGCCTTTAATCGTGTTTTGAGCAGTTGATAAAGAATGGCCAGCAGTTGAGCATCAGTTTTGGGCTTGGGAGGCTTACTTTTCGTTTTCACGGATTTCCATTCGTCCTCGTCTAAGAGGAGCAGGCGTATAAAAGACACCAGGGGCGCTGGAAGCTCAGGATCAGCTTCGAGCACGAATACACTGCAATTGATTGTGGTAGTCAGCTCCGCAACATCTCTTCAGAGAAAAAGAAGTAAGGCTTCACTCGTCACCACCTTCTTCCAACCACCAATCAATTCTTTCTCGCAAAAAATCCTCGGATAGTGAAGAATCTTCCCCCAAGATGATGGAGAGAGCAATATCACCACGTATCTCGACTACGTCGCCGGGATTTCCAAGCCCGCCTTTGGGCAGAGGCAGCAAATCGACGTGCCCGTATCTTCGAAGGAGCTCCGCGTTGGGCAGGTCCCCATAAGTATTCCACTGATAAGAAGTCAGTAAAAGAGGGAGGGAGATATGAGTTCTTTACGATTTGTTCCCCCGCTTTGATAGGCTTGGTTGTCACCATCCTCAATTCGTCCTCATCATCAAACAATTTGGCCTGAAATCCGATCCACAAATAACTGAGCATGAAACGAAGCGGAAGGCGAGAACGAAACCTTACATTTTCTGATCGATATCGTGCGTTGAGCATATCAGCCATGGGGACCATGGCAGTATCTGGGGAGTCTTCTTCTTCTTCTTCCTCCTCCTCTTCCGCCTCACTATGATGCGACTCGCTATTCTCATGTAGTCCTTCTGGACCACCATAGGAGTCGACATCCATTTCGTAGTCACGGGTATCAGTGAGGGCATCTGTAGTCTCTTTCACTTCTTCTCCCGAATCCCACTTTTCCAAATTGAAGCTACGGGAGAGTATTCGGCTGCCCATAAGGTGATAGTTGGCCAAACTATAATGCTCAGCAGATTCAGGGGGAAAGAGGTCCGGTCGGCTCTGCGTCGTAAGTCTCCATCTGTAAGATATTACGGACCTGATATTGTATGGCGTACTTGGATAGCGGGGAGCAACTTCTCCATGTAAGATTGTTCAGCCTCCTCGCGACCTAATTTTTCTACACAAAGCAGATATCAGGTTAAGAGAAGAATCCGAGTAAGTACATCCTAAACAGACCTACCACCGATGTACCGTCCAACCCTTTCAGATCGTTTTCGTTCCAGAACATGGGGGTATCAAACTGGGTAGGAAGGGTGGCTTAAGATGTAAACGTTAGCCATGACTTGATCCACTGGCTACTGAACACACCAAGATATTCGGACCACTTGGAGTCAGGATTTGCAGACTCCCACATCATGCACAATATTAAACCTGTCCAACCCTGATTTAGTTGCATGTCTTTCCATGCGGCAACCCCGAAACGCGTGGGCAGCGAAGAAGTTCGCGTAGAGATGGTCAGAGATCGCGGAATGGAGAAAAGAACGTGTCCTTCCTATGGTACATCAGACTAATGATTACGAAACGCGGCTGAGCCTAACCGGAATGTTTTTCAACGCGACGACACCCCAGATATCGTCCAAATCGGAGAAGGTCGTAAAACCCGTCGAATCTGAGTCAAAAAAACCACCGTTTTTCTGAAACCAGTCGAGCAGTCGTCGCGGCACGAATCCAGACATTAATAAATCCCTATAGGAGTAGTTGACGAAGTCAAAGATTAAGAAACAATCCAGTTGTCAAAAACAGAAATTTCTTGAAGCGTGTAATTACGTAACGTTCCTTCATCGGTGGATCGGTGGACTTGCCAGCCCTGAGCTTGGGGCAACGTTCAGTAAATGAGGAGATTTCTAATCGAAAATTCTTTTGGTAACCCGTCTGGCCCAAAAACACAAGTATCATGGATTGATTCGCTGATTTCCGATGACTGGTTTATTGGTATTCAACTCCTCAGACTCTGAAAATCAAAGCCATGTCTGAATTCTCAGACAACTAAAGCTGTGTCTGATACAGCGTAGGTAAAAACATTCAAAATGTGGTAACATAATCGAACCACTCGAAGGTGGCCATCTTGTGAGACAACTTCAATCGGTCTTCCCATAACTGGGTTGAGTATATCGAGACGATTCAGCTGAATCCAACTTGGGTTTAGAGCTACGCGTTCTGGATATGGCTCTGGCTGGTTTGTGGTTTCTGATCTTACCTCGCAGTCTTCCGTCCTTGATCAAGTAGTAGTGCCTTGTTCTGTGCTCCCGTACCGGTGAATCCACTTCCGGTAGCCTCTGCATTTCTGGGCTAATGTGTAGACGACGCTGTGTGGCATGCCTTTACGGCCCCGATTCTCCACCTGCTGTCCGACAGAAGATGCCGCGTCTTTTACTCGCAACTGCATCGGAGATTATCTAAATATCAGTGAATTACGCGACGAAGAAGATCCTTCTAGGCCTGTAAACCCTTTGTCGAACTGTCTCGCTTTCCGTCCGATTTGGGTTTCCAAACCCTTCACGACTTGACAGGTTGAATTTGGGGTCATCTTGCCTTGTAGCTGCCGTGCCGCTATGTTGATTTTTGTTGCACATATTCTAAACTGTATAGGAGGTAATAAACTAACCTGATCTTTCGCGGTCCAGGAAAAATTCCCAATTTCAATCCGTTCAAGTCGGCCGGCTAATGATTAAGTCTTTCCAAGTGGATGGCTCAGACAGCCAATCAAGGTCAGCAGATGCCCATATTCGCATCCTCCCATGAGTTTGTCACCTGCTCCAAGATGCTTTGGTGGCTGGTCATAGGTCTGGGGGATATACATACAGCCACGACATGGACCCTGACCAGACATGCACAAGATTGGGATCCAATAAGCTAAATGGAATAAAAGAAATGTTGATCCCCTTGGCTATAGGCGGTATACACGAGAATAAGCCCTCAGAATTATATTTAATCAGAAGTGACAAAATTGACTTACGACGTATATGTTATTCAACTTATTGACGTGTGACTCGATCTGATCGTGGGAAAAGATCGGGGAGAGAAGCCAAGTCAAACCCAAGGATATTGATCACGCTGAATTGGCTCAGTTTGGCCACATTGCATTCTGTATTCCGATACGCTCTTCTTGTTCGCATATTGGCTGCCTCATGTCAGCAACAGATCTTCTGCAAGCTAATTGTGAAAGACTTCTGGCTCAATACAATACCAATATCCAGGCTATCGCTGTGTTGCAGACGATTTTGATCCGTGATATCTTGCCTTCTGTCGCTGACGAACTCGAACTAACTCCGGAGGCCACGGAATGGGCGAAAGAATGGCTGGAGGACAGTCGTACGTTGTTATATGAACGCTCTAGAACACAGCTAGCTGATTGTAAACTTGGATACAAGACACCCTCTTTCGAATATCCAAAGTAGGCTCAGTTTTCCATCGCGGTATCACCGCGTCATTTATACCATTCCGCACAGCGAAATAATTTCACTAGATCTTTCGCTATGGAATCCATACGGAAGAATCTTGTTTGGCGTATGAACAACTTATGGCCCCTGGTACACTCGGCGCCGACTCCGTTGTTAATGATACATTGCCTGCCTGAGAGCGCTCGCGACCCGTTTGGCAGACCTATACTTTTCATCAAAGCTATCCCTTTGAAAACAGCTTCTAAAAATGTTAAATCTTATGTGATGGAAGTATTCGAGCGACTCAGACGCCATCTGAAGGACATCAATGCAGATTCGGCGGCATTGCCTATCTTCCAATACATGGTCATCCTCGATATCAAAGAAACCTCCGTGAAGACTTTCGTGAAGTTTTGCCTATCTGTTTTGACTCTACAACGGGCTCTCATTTTTGGTATCACTAGGACCTCGACCTCTTGATTTGGACCCTTCGTGAGGTTATTCCAAGATTCCCAGGAATGTTAGGCGGAGGTCAGTTGTTCCTTTGGCATCCAGTGCTTGCACCACTGATATTTCTATATATAAGTCTTTATACTCAATTATTCCTGGGTGCACGCTGGGATATGGAGAATAGTCAAGTAATTTAAAATCGTTATTCCGCAAATCTATCCTAATGACCATATAGGCGCCTTTTACCTGAAACTGCTCTATCCCGCGTATTTTTCCTGTCAAATGAGGACGCAGTACAGTATTTCACACCAGAATCGCTACCGCGAGGTCGGTAATTCTTCATTCTCCATGGCTAATCAGGATCTTGATGGGCATCGCAGACTATGGTGGCGCTATGTCCACTCTCGATCTCTTGGATGATCCACTTTGGATGCAAAACACTCCGTCACCCAGTGAGATTGTGACACGAGATGAAATATCGACGCCTGATCCACCATTTGGGAAGCACTCGTATTCCCCTACCTCGATATCGCCCACCTCGCTTCTCAACCCCTTTTTTGGATATCCAGCGTTCTTGGCCTATGGATCGCTGTCCCTTGCACACGGTCGTCGACGGAAAAGAGACCTAGCGCGAACTCTCCTTCTTCTCTTCTGGATTCGGTGGCGTAAAGTATTGATCATTGGGACTTTACTTGCCCTTTCTGCAGCTATTCTCAAGATGGGTGCACAAGGATTCTATACGCGTTCATCGTGGTCCTTTCTGGCTAGGAATTCTTTGCTCAAAATGGCTGCATCAGCCGTATAGATACTTTTACCCTCTAGCAGATTACCTTGCGCTGTCGGACACTGCTTAGAGTAGAGTTTATATGTTAGGCATCGAACCGGCGGTATAGTGGAGGAAACGAAGTCATATTGTGAGTTTGGTTGTCGTGTGCGCGGAGGTTCTTCCAGACCGAGGTCGAGCCCCGGGTGGAGCGGAGTGATCTCCACTCACGGATTAAGTGTGATTGGGATAAATAGATATCTTAGTGTGAAAAAAATTCAATGGCGAATACTCCAATTCAGCCATCGTCCGCCGAAGCTCCAGTAGTGAGACCAAAGTCGAGGCGATTAGAATATCCTCTGTGAATTGCCCACGAGGCGTCAATCCAAAGGTGTCTTTGATGCCATGATCTATCGTCTTGACGGTATAGGTTCGTTACATATACTGAGTTGGTATACATGACATATCTCATAAAGGGTAATCTATAGGAAATAGTCGGGCGTCTGCATGTTCCAGCCAGTTAGATTCAATGAGGCAACAGATAGGAGCTGAAGGTCAGTACCTTCCCAGTTGCATTTTGTGCCTGCTGCTGGTTCGGACCGTCTCGCTCATTTTCCGGTGCAGCATCAAATACATTGAAATGCATGGTCTGATTGGGCCCAACTTCGAGTACGCTTGCCGAATTTCCACATCGATAACAATAGTTCGGTGCTGACCAGACTGTCGACAAATGTTTGTCAAAAAGTTGTTGAAATCCCTCCATACAGAGCTGATGAGCACGGAGTATATGAGACATATTATTCTGGTCAAGAAACTTGTGCACAACGCCGGATCCAAAAGTGTAACCTGCCCCCCTAAGAGAGAGAGTCAATAAACATGGTTCTAGTACGAACTAAGGACGGACCGGGGTGATATGGCAAAATCCTCCTTCTCAGGGTCAGGATCCGACCAAACAAGGTCCGCCATGGGCCCCTCATGTGGAATTTCTAGAAGACGGAGTGAGCACGCAGGTAGAAGAGTACTTGACCGATGTAAAGACCTCGAAACCGATCAACGACTTTGATTTGGTCAATAGAATGGATAGAAGGTGAGAGGCCTGTCAAAAAATAGCTTTAAGGTTGACGGTTTACTGGGGCTGAGGGCCGAAGAGTATACCTCCATGGACACAAAATATTCGATCGTCAATGACCACTGATAGGGTGAGGAAGTCGAACATGTCGGTAAAATATGTCCAGACATGTGATGAGCCATATTTTCGTACGCACTCAGTGTAGAAGCCGTATGTCTGCCAGAAATTAACAGACGACACTATACCAAAACGCAGGCAACGCACTTGCGTGACAGCTCTTGACTCGTGATTCCCTCGTATAAGCTGAACTCTATCGGGATACCGCAACTTTAGGCATGTTAACAGGGAAATGGTTTCAACACTGAAGAGGCCACGGTCCACATAATCTCCTAAGTTGCATGAACAAGCCTGTTGCGGAGACGCGCCTGAAGAAGGACGAACCAAGAAAGAGATAATTCGTGTTTGGCGCGTAGCCTCCTATTCTGAATATCTCAATTAGGTCATAGAACTGGCTTTATCTCTGATTAACGTGTAGCGCAGCTGGTATTGTCTATAACTCACCCATGGATGTCGCCTACAACTGTGACTGGTGCACTAACGTGGACAACGTTGGACTCTCTCATGAGGACTTCCTTTGTTTTCTCGCATATTTCTCGCAATAGAGCCTCGTGTAGCAGCTGCTTTGTTAGTAATTTCTGTATGCACGCGTCAAGATCGAACGGCGCCATGCCCGTTCCTCTAGAGATTGTGCAAGAGTGATCGCTGCTTTGGCCGTGTTAGGTAGTATCATGAAAATCAAACTCTTTCCGTTTGTGATCCACTGTCCGTTAATCTTTTCACAACATCGCGTCGTAATGCACCATAAATGATAATTACTCCTTCGTTTATGGTTCCACACTAAGAAACCTTGACTCAAAATTCGTGTCTCTTTTCCATTTTGCTTTCCTCGTGTTTGTCCATTAAATCAGGGTGCCCAGGACTTCTCGATCTAGTTCCTGGGCCCGCCCTTATCGCGATTTCTGTGCAACCCAAGGTTTGTTTGAATGTGAACGTCAAATACAAAGACACCTTGGTTGCATTGTTTTGCGTTCATGAAGCCCCGCCATTAACTGTCTTCACCCTGAGGAGAATGATGCGATGCAGACGGATCG
This sequence comes from Termitomyces sp. MG145, assembly GCA_003313055.1. Classification (NCBI taxonomy): domain Eukaryota; kingdom Fungi; phylum Basidiomycota; class Agaricomycetes; order Agaricales; family Lyophyllaceae; genus Termitomyces; species Termitomyces sp. MG145. Next base: position 157,168 of record QGOB01000546.1, on the reverse strand, counting down.
GATGCGGCGGTGCAACTGCGCGGATTGTTGTTCCTTTCAGCGCAGCCTTTTCATTCATGTCGGCTTTCCTTGCACAGTAGTGTGACGTTTTATGTACAGAGCACTGATTGATTGCATAGTGAGTTAACCGAAGTCTCGAACACCAGTGCATTCGCACCTTTATGCTCATAGAGGCCTTAATGCCCGGTTCACATTTGCCAAGCGTGCATTGTTGACTAACGTATTCACCCGAAGGGTCTCAAAGTTCACCCTTCTTGTAAGTAGTCGAAGACGCATCGTGGGGCGAGTGTGTTCTCTAATTGCATGGATGTACATGTTGATATCGATCGCAGTGAGTGACGGCTTCTCCCCATAAGTGTAGAGCGATCCATTTACAGTTATTGTAAATTTGATATCTTCAAAAACCTCTAACCATTTTTGGATTATTCAGTCGAATCCTGTCTAACGCTTGAAGGCACACATGCCATCTTAAGATTCATATCCAGCCTTACCCAAATTTCCAGATTTCCTAGGTCGGCGCGGAATCTTGAGGTAAGCAATTGCGACTCCTACTTACTGAATTGAGATAGCTTTGTCCTAACTGTTCTAACTCCCCCCTCCAGAGTTAGTCTTGATCCTTGAATGGAAGGCTTCGACCGCATCTGCCTCGTTTTTGTCCGTTTTATAGGGTTCACCTCAGTAAGATCATCACGCGCCGTCATAGGGACTTGAGCGGAAGCTGCCAACCCGCCTTTTCGGTACCCGAAATTGCCTTTGTTTCGTAAATCTCCTCTTCGGAGGGCTTGTTACCAAGTTTGAAATTGAGTGATGACATCTGGACGGTTCCGGAGTATTAAAGGACGTAGCTTTGAGTTCTCCCCCTTCCAGTCCCCCCATAATCCGCCGCCACCTGAGATCTCATCTGTGTCATGCAGCACACTCGTGCCTATTCTTACGATGACCAGACTGGCAATCATCCCGGTGGCATCTATGTTTCGAGCCAAGCAAGTCACTTTAATCAGCAATACACGAGAGGCTATCAGTCGTCGCAAGGGTCTGGACAATACTATGTTCAGGCTGGGGAGACCATAAACGGTGCGTCTATCACATTTTGAACACTGCTGGTCTCTGATCATCCTTTAGGAACCGAGTCTGATTCCTATTATCGCAACATCACGCCAATGGTGCCATCGAATCAGCATTACGCTTCACCCGGTCACCACCGTTATTACCAGAGTCCCAGTAATAGTGGCTCATCTTCGCAAGCTAACCCATACCCTGCACAATCGTACTATGCATCCCAATACCAGCGCTCTCCGACTCCTGGTGTCCACGCGTCTGAAGGCGGGCAATTCATCCCCACCCCCTCTGAAATGTATGCCTATTCTCCACGGCAACTCTCAGCTACTCCTCATTCGCCGCCATCGACGGATCCGTACTCGTCTGCTCCATATCCGACTCCACATGCTTATATGTCATCTTCGCGAAGTCCCGAGCTGCGTTCGTCGCGCATCGCAACCGGTCGCCCCGGGACTTCGCCCGGTTCACCTATCCCATCGTCGTCCGGAGAGCGATTCCCTTGTGAGAAATGCGGAAAAACCTTTTCTCGGTCCCATGACCGTAAGCGCCACCACGAGACACAACATCTCTCATCACCTGTAATCCACCGTTGTCGTTATTGCGAGAAAGAGTTTAGCAGGTACGTCAAAATTTGTCTGTTATCATATTTCTCACAGTTAATCATCTCTCTCCTTGTTCGCCTTCTATTCGTATTCGCAGAGCTGACTCCCTGAAACGGCATTTGGATAATGGTTGTGATGAGATGCCGTCCTAAAGAGCATCAAGTTGTAGTGGGATATTATCTGCCGTCCATTCCTTTCCTTGTATTCAACGGTATCATTTTCATTCTTCTTAGTCACGGGCGTCGACACCCATGACTCGGGATCAAAAGTTCTACATATGACTATTGTGTATTCTATATACTCTCAAGTGTTAATCAGAAGTGGCTCCGGTCAAATCTATCATTTTTACTCCCCGAATACAATTCGACACTACTTGCGGACAACTTTTTGCATTCATCTTGACAAAGTATCTCCATCTGTTAGATATCATATCATGTTTAGAGCCCATCGCGGTCTATCGAGTCAAAATGATGCCCGAATAACGTCAGGTATGGGTAGAACCAATCCCGGGTGTATTTTGAGCTATTTTGGGGCGATCATTGGCTTCTCTATTCTAGCGTTAGACAGCTGTGCCCTGGTTGACCGAATGTTTATTATATAGTATTTCCCGTTTTCGCTTACCGTGGAGCGGCCATAAGACACTCCTGGCCCCGAGTCCGGATACCGCACCTCGTGTTCGGGAGTACAAAGCTGAGGTCACTGCACCGCTACTCATCGATGAAGTGTTGCCAATGTTACTGATAATACATACATCCGTTGAGGCGTCGAGGACAATACGAGCTGGCGCTCTCTCCCTTCTTTGGATTGACGGCAATCTTCGCAAATCCCCGGGTGATCGATGACGCACATTGAACCTTAAAAAAAGTTCTCCATTCCGGTGCGCCCATAAAACATAGGCGAGTCTCCGGAAAATTACACATCTAAAAGTGACATATTGTTCCGTGATGTGCAACAGCAAAAATGACATTGTCATGTCAAGGGCAAATCATGTATGTAATTTTTTTGTTTCCGTAATTTTGGACTACGTGGACAAGTGTAAGTGGACATATGAGCGGACACGGAACTGGAGCTAGCATCTACAGACACAAAAAGATTGTGGACCGCGGCTGATTGAGGGCCAACAGGGTACAAAGGTCCAGACCCAGAGCTAGGCGCTAAAAGGTTGACTGAAAACTAGTCGGCATATTCCTCGAGCCGATATGGAAGCCCAGCGATTTGGTCCTTGAAGACTCAAAGTCCCCGTGCCCCTGGATGCGCTGCAACGTATGTACCTAAAAATGGATTGCAATCAGGGTCTGGGTGGAGTAATGAAAGGCAGTAGCCTGCGGTTGCGAGGACATAGAAGATCAGACCCGCTTAAGTTAATGTTGCGAACTCGAAAGGCTGTCGCCTTCACTCCGCCTCGTTTAACCCTTCAATCTCGATAGTTTGCCCAGACCCCCCATTGGAATTGTTCTGTGCCTCTTTCCTGTCCTTTCTCTCCTGCTTCTTCCTATTGACCTTCTCTATGATTTTCTCGGCTCTGTTGAACATGCCACCAGTCGCGGCACCACAAGCGATGCACTTTGGTGTCTTCGCGAACCTCTTGATTGCACATGCAGAACAAAAATAGTGGCCGCAGCGCGTGACGACAGGGTCTATGAAGTGTTTGCGGCATATGAGACATGCAAAGGGTATATCCTCGTCATCCGAGTCGGACTCCGAGTCGTCTCCAGCCTGTCTCTTTGCGTCGTCAGCCAATTTATCCAGCTGCCAGCCGGCGAGGTCTAGTGTGTGGACAAACAAATTACGCGAGAAAAGTCAAACCGTCAGCGTTTCATGACGACAAGGGAAAGAAAAACTTATGGGAAACGTACAGGTGCCACGGTCATGAAGGAATTTACAAGTATCGCCGAACCCACAATAACCCGTTTCTAATTGGGGACATTAAATGAGCTTGACATATACAACAAAGCAAAGCACACTTACCTTTATAATCCTTACACACGTCAGGTTGGTAATCAACGATCGTAACTGTCCGAATAGTGCTGGTATTCCGTTGAGGGCCAATCCTCATAGCCTTTGGGATTTCTTTACTCTTAACCAAATGGCTCTTGTACGCTTTCTGACCATGATACTGCCCATCGTCTGGAATCTCGTCATCAGACCCTGTCTCTTGTTTTCTCCTCTTCGCTAGTATCTCTTCCACTTCGTCACCAGCGATGATCTCCAATGCAGCGTTTGTATGTGAACCAGTGGCAGTCCATTTCACATCAGGGCCCTCCTTCTCTGGGATATCCGGGTCCTCGTGTTCGTCTCTTTGTGCTGCTGTGCGCTTGGTGCCTGCACTGAGAAGATTTCCTGTAGCTTTTCGTATGGGCAGCACGACTTCTGATTTGGCTGGAGTTGCAGTTCGTGATACATTGATTTGGGGTGAAGGTGAACGTTGTCTACTAGTCGTTGGGCGGCCTTTTCCTTTTTTCTTGAAAAATGGCACATTGAGGGGTTCAGTAGTGGAGGCCATAATAGTCGTTGGCAATGAATCAAACAACGCGTTCATCGGCTGACTAACTAGTCTATTACGTAATCGCATTTTCGAGTAAAGTCGAGGAAAATAATGATTTTCTTCAAGACATTGGTCAATTTATTTTGCAGACCTATAAAGGCATAGCCCATGCTTTGACTTTGACGTAAAGCATCATATATTATGACCTCGGATGAGAGTATTCGGCTGTGGCGCGCGTGACGTATCGAGGCTGTGTACGGATAAACTGGTCGTTGTAAAAATCCTTGCTTTCGCAGTCACGCACACGCCTGAAGAACACTCGCGAGATCTAATTTATTTGCGCATAATGATCCACAATCATTGCACATTAATGAAGGTCATATCCAATGAGACTCCTCCGGCCAAGAATTTCACCAATCTATGAAGCCAAAACCCAGTACATCAGTAATTGTATCGAAAGCGACAAAGAAAATAGATAGTAACGCACTTTGAAAATACCATACGCCTCTAGAGCGTATACGCCCACGCGTGCGAAGTCACCATTGCGCGCGATTTGTCGGAGGTACGCGACATTAGTCACGCTGTCCCATAGTGTTTTATATGCGACCTGAACAGTTTGGAGGGAGGGAGGGGCAAGGCCTTCAGCTCTGTAGATCTGCTTCACGATTTCACGGGCGACGGCAAGGTTGTAGAAGAGCGGTTCACGGTAAGCTGTGATAATTCCCCGAACAAGGACAAGAGTCAGAAAGCGGGTCCGCGTCCACAGATTGATGAGATAACGAAAAGGAAAAGGATGAAAGGCAGAAGCGAGAAGTGAAATACAAAGTCCAAGTGTCCGAGACATACCTCCGAGTAAACTAGCAGCCTTCTCACCCACAGGGCCCAAGAACTTCACAGCGCCCTCCCATGCCTTTCCCGCATTCTGAGCTGCATTTCCCAACGCATCCTTAGCCTTCTGCTGAGCAGCCTCTGTCGACGTTGACGCGAAACGGGCACCCCGGGGTTGAGCGCGGCGAAGCACGGTATGACGAAGCAATGTGGGGAGCACAGGGCGCATTTTTTTTTGGTGGGGGTATGTAGAGAAAATAAGGGTAAGGAGAGGAGCGACTTTGACGTCGTTGGCAGTGATCGAAAATGTTCTCCGGATTTGGCCGGAGGGTGTGCTTCCGGAGTCCGATTTGCGATTGCCGGGGCGTTCAAAACGGCATCTTCGTTGGTAGCTATCGGCTTATTTACACTCAGAATGTGCAAAATAATTCAATGCACTCGTAAAAGACGCGTTAATCACGCCTTGGGGAGTCATTGACCATTGTTTCGCCGGATGACGCGTTTGTATTGGTCTCACGATGGCGTGCTGAGCATAATTAAAACAACTATTTAAAAAGCCAACTCTGTATCAACCTGCGATTACTCTCTGCTATATCAATCCCAAATTGCGATGATGTCTAAAGCCTGAGCACTAGTCTGTCTTCTCTATACATCTGCCCAATCAAAAGCGCGTCAATGTAGGTGAGCTACTTGTTGCATCACGAGTCTTGCAATGATTTCCAAATACTCTTTGGCTTCCCCAGCTGTCCACCTACCTCATGATGGATCCAGTCGCCGAAACAGAACCGCCAACGAACCTCGGTTCCCCCTATCCAAGTGTCCCCCGTTGATCCTCATCAGGGGCCCGGGCAACACCAATCACGTTATATATGTGTGTATGTAAGTACAACCTCCTAATATGCAAACCCTGTAGTATCCAAGGTGGAACGCCCCCTTCTTTCCCGTCAAGGAAATATTGCGTTTGCGTGCATGTCATTCAAATCCAACGAGTTATTAAACCTATTCAAACACAGAAGCTCTCAGTTCCTGCTCCTAGATCCCTTATATCAATAATCCCATATCCGTTCATTCTGCATGTCGACGTCGTGGGGTCACTTTGTCTGAACTGGTTAGAAAAATCATGTAGTTTGTTTGGGTTCCCAGACAGGCGATGTTCGTTCATGCAGCTCGCTGATGGATCTTGTCCGCCACAGGGTTCTAGGTCTTTCTATTTACGACCACGGCTTGTATGATTCTGGATTTTTTTCTCTGGATGGACAGGTGTCGTTGGCTGGTAGATGAAAGACATTCTGGAACCAGGGGCACTAACTGAGTATTCCAGTTTTTTTTTTTTTCCAGGCTTTGAGCATAGGACTTCCTTTTTGGCTTGATCACATTGTTACTAAAAAAGGGAAAGCTAATCATTCGATTATACTATACCGTCTTGATTGAAAACAGGAATGCGTCGTCGTGCCGGCGGATGTGAGTGGAACTCTACAGAAAGCAAGGGCACTTGATTGCTGATACTCCAGATTTTCAGACTTGCGTAACTCATGCCCGGATATAGGGACCTGAGTTTCTCGCTAGAATTCATCCTCGGACAGAGCACTTCCTTTCGGGTAAGTTAAATATTTAAACTTCCATTGAAAACAGGGCACGCTGTTTGAAAGCAAGGTCGTTGGTGGATAGGAAACTCCTCTCCCCCGCTGGATCCTGATATTCCACGACACAAGAGAACTTGTTTCACCGCGTCGAGGTCGAAAGATACAGACACTGGGATGCTCGGAGTTTCAGAACCACTAGCGCCAGAAAGCCAACATGCTTGTATATTTTTGTCTCCCGAGAAGCGAGTTGAAATTCCAAGCAACGACTACGCTACTCTCGGTAGACGGCAGGAAGATAAACTGACATAACGAGACCAAACCCATTCGAGAGAGGTTATAACTTGGGGTTTTGTCGTATGGGAGTAACCCACTTCTTCACCCGCAGACCTGGGTCTCCTGATGTTCGTCGTGGTCATGCGGTTCATGACAAACTTGGCACAGACTTTTGATGCAAGACACGTTATGGTAAGAGAATTACCAACGAGGTGACTGTTGGGCCTTCGTGCGAGTCGGATGGAGGCGTGGATGACAAATGAGGATGGAGAATTATTCAGCCATCAGCGGAAGTGCGGGCCGACGGAGATTTGATCAAAGGCTTGTGTTTTTCCGAATTCTACAGCTTTAACCACCAAGATGGCCCGCAATCTGCACGGCCTCAACATCGTCCATCCCGTCGTCGTCAACAACGACGACAACCACGACCTCATCGCTGGCCAGTACCCAGACCTCACTGCCCAGCTCGACCTCTGGACCAACTTCGCTTTCGAGGATGACGCTCCCCTCAGTGCTAAACCAGACGATCCCTACGGTCGCAAGCGGCCAGAAGATGAGGACGATGAGGCGTCGCTGCGCAGCCCAACGACGGAGAATGCGATGCACGATGGACACGTCAACGTCGTCACTGCCAGGGAGCACAACGCACCGCCCTTTGACCTCAACGCTCTCCTGTCAAACTTTGGCATCGACCCCTTTCACGCACAACCACGTCTGTCGCCCTCGCTCGCTCAGCTCCTCGCACTCAACGCTACGCCCGTTCTGCCCGTTTATCCACCTGTGGCTGCTCCAAGGGAGGAGTTTACCGCCCCGCCTCCAAAACGTTCTCGCACCCGCAAGACAAGCGTGTCTGTCTCTGTCGTCCCTGCCACCGCTACCTCGCCGCAGGAGCCACACGCAGACCCATCCACACCGCAGACCATCTCCGCCGCGGAGGACAAGCGTCGGCGCAATACGGCTGCATCTGCCCGGTTCAGGCTGAAGAAGAAGGAGCGTGAGGCTGCGCTTGAGGCAAAGGCCAAGGAACTCGAATTACGAGTCAGTGAGCTCGAGAGGGAATGCGAAGGTCTCAGAAGGGAGAATGGATGGCTTAAGGGGCTCGTCGTTGGAGTCACCGGTGCTGCACAGGCACCGGCCGCTCCTCTATCGGGAATGAAGAGAGGAAGAGATGAAGAATGACTAATGCATCATACGATTAGAACGCTTGAATTATCATTATGACTGTTCTAGGTTCTTGCTTCACCTACATCTCTATACTGTACAAACGAATCAAATGAAACGACCTCATTTGTGATGAATTGATTGTGATAATTGACAAGTCCATCCAGAATTCTATGCATCAATTTCGGGCAGAAACAAAGTATTCACAGAGCCGCGAGAATTACGGCCATCTGCATCCCATCGCCACTTTTGATCTCAACCAATGACTGTCCCGAGCATGACATCTCCAGTGCCAACGACGACAAGCACTACGGACTCACCCCCACCCCGCCCCAAAGACCCACGCATCGCGTCGCTGCATGCGTTATTCCCTGATTATGACGATCTTATTCTGTACGTCTCTTCCTCGATACTCGTTCTAATCTGATTTGCTGTGTGGACGCGATAGATACTCGGTTCTAGACTCTGTGAACGGCGACCAGGACCGCGCGATCGATGCCCTGCTTGGTATGAGCGATCCAGAGTACAAGGGCGAGGCGCACACGGCCGCCGCGGATGCGGTAGTGCCTGAGGCGCAGTTGGTACGTCCTTTTCTCGTTTGTTGTGATTGAGGCTATATGGTGGGACTTGCAGACGCAGACAGAGCTCGATGAGCAGTTTGCGCGGAGACTGGCACTTGAGGAGCAGGATGCGCAGGAGGCGGAGTGGATTGCGCAGCAGGAGGAGGCGAGGAGGTCGCGGGGGGCTCAGCAGCGTCCGCTACAACAAGGTCAGCAGCAGCAGCAAGGGGACACAATGACAGAACTTCAGCAGCAGTTTGGCAAGTTTGCAGAGAGTGAGATGTGCTGATTTTTTTTTCTTTTTTTTTTATGATTGACAACAATAATAGCAGGCAAGAAGACGTTTAATACGTTTTTTAATAAAGTAAAGGCAAAGATACACGAAATGGATCAGCCTAGGTCTGTTCATTTCCTAGTCAGTCATATCAAACTCATCCCGCATACGCCAGAACTCCTCAATCAAGCACCTACGACCCCTCACAGTACGAACAACGAACGTCCGAGCACCAAGTATACACGCACGTTCCATACGCCACGCGGCCCCGTACGCAGGTTCCTGCACCCGCGCAGCAGCCGGCGTACTACGATCTTAATCCCAGTCCTAGCCCTCGTGCGGCGTCTCCGCCTGTGCAGGGGTACGACGCGACGCCGACGCCTAAACTCGAGGGTGGTGCGTCGTTTTCTTGGTTGCGCGCTTAAGAATGCTCATTCGAATCGTAGCTACTACCCCTCCCAATGCACCAGCAGCAACAGGCGCGAGTTCAATCACCCCACCCCCGAACGATACCCAACGACGTCCTCCTACAAGTCCCCCGATCGATGGTGGTATGTGTTCCATGTCCTTGTTGTCTTCTTGATCATCAAAAAGTTGAAAGGAATCAATACAGGCAAATATGGTCTCCTGCCCAAACGACCTGTCACGCTGCTGCGTCCTGCAGAGTCGACGCAGCTGCAGAGACAGCATTCGTTGGATAATTCGGATGATGGGCTCGAGTATGCAGAGAGTCCGTTCGAGGAGGGGAAGAAGTGAGGTTGTGGGACTTTTGATCTGGTTTATGAACTTATGAATTGTGATGAGGATTGATTTCTTATGTGCTATTTATGTTATGCTTTTGTTGTGCGACTTTGTTTGATTTTTTCATTGGGATTTGTCGAGTGAATCTCATTATTGTGAGGGTATAACACCGAGTATTAGTGTACGAATGGTGATGCGACAGCTGTTGCTGCAGTAAAGTCCGCTGCTGAGCTAACCATGAGAAGACCAACTTCAAAACGAAATCACCGAGTCAGCGATAGATTCAATGGGAAATAAGCACGCGTACCGATGAGCCCAAAGAGACCCATGATGCTACCAAAGACTTCAACGACGAGGATTTTGACAAAGAGATTAGGATCTGCGGCGTCAGCAAGGGCGGCGGTAGATCCAGTAATTCCCACCGCTACACCACAGAGGAGGTTACAGAAGCCGACTGTTAGCCCGCCCCAGAATAGAGCGTAGCCTGTAGGGAAGGCGATTAGTTGTAGAGAGACGAGAAGAGAGGACCGTATACCAGTGAAGTAGTTTTGTGGAGTATAGAGGAGGTTTTCGGGGACGGATTGGAGTTTAGCAGAGTATACGATTCCAATTATCTGGAAGAGGAAGAAACGGTGAATGAGATGTGGTATAGATGAGATGAAAGAACGCACGACTCCGTAAATTGCGACGACTTCACAGAAAATAATGCTAAAGAGGCGAGTTGATTGGCAGCTTGGACAGTTATAAAACACAAGCGCACCTAATTAGGTTCTTTGTAGTGATACGAGGAGACCTGACGCCTCCACCGAGGATAGACGAGCCAGTGACCAAAATTCCCCTACCAGTCCGTTCAATACTTTCGTCACGTCACCACCACCGAAGCATCGAGAATGTTACGTACCAGCCAGCACCCAGCACGCTCAGTCCTATGCATAGTCCGATACCAGTCCCAGCCCACGCATACGGGCTCGTCTCTTCGAGGAACCGGCCAACGTTGAATGCTTCTCCCGAGCCTTTTGATTGGTACGCTCAGAAAGCGAGGTTGGAACGGGTTACATTGGGTGAGACGTACCGGTGAAGAGGAGGTAGAGGGCTATTACTATTACAAGAAATGTAGGAAGGCCGTAAGTGTAGTACCCCATGATTATTTCGAGAGTTGAATGGGGGAAGGTCAGAGGTATTTGGGTGTTGTTGTTTGGTTGACAGTTATGGGCGAGACTTGGCCTCCATGTATCATCTTCTCAAGGGTCTGCATGAACATCTGACACGGTCTGTGGGCTCTGGACTGGCTATCTGCTATGGTTGACTGAGAACCAGCAAGGAGGAATTTTCTGTTATTATCATTGGGCTCGATGGAGCGGGCAAGACGGTCTAACTGCTAACCCAACTAATCCAGTAAATGTGTCTTGACGCGAACTACAGACTCTCCTGGAAAAGATCAAAACGCTCTACAACGACAAGCCCGGGCTACCAGCTGACAAGGTAGTGCCCACCATCGGGCAGAACAGTACGCGCAGTCTCCTTGTCATGATATCATCGCCTGATCCCCTGACCGGCTCTTCGTATGTAGCGGGCACAATCACACTCCCATCTTCGATTCTCCAGTTCTGGGACCTCGGTGGCCAACGAGGGATCCGCAACATCTGGAGCAAATATTACGACGACTGCCATGCTGTCGTGTACGTCATTGATGCTGAGGATCGCGAGCGTCTTGGCGAGGGATGGGAGGTGTTCGGTGCGTGTGTTCTATCTATTCTTTCTTCCCTTTCCTTTCTACTCTGTTCTGTTCTATTCGGGGGCTTCTGACGATGTTGAAAGTACAGATGCTGTTCTTACCGCACCACAGATCCTAGGCGTGCCGCTGTTGCTCCTTGCGAACAAGCAGGACTCGCCGCAGAGTTTGTCGGTCGAAGAGATTCGCCATGATTATGAGGATTGGTATCAGCGGAAGCTGGAAAGTGCGCGAAGAGATACGCGGTATGGTCAACCGGAAAGTGAGAGAGCTGCGCGGAGGGAACGCATTGCGAGTTTGGAAGTTCTCGGCGTGTCCGCACTCGAAGGGTATGCGGTTCCGTCGCGTCATAACGGACTCTGCAAAGACATTGATACATTTATTTTAGGACTGGAGTTAGGGAAGCTGTAGATTGGCTGTTCATACGTGTGCAGAATAGCAGACGGTAAATGATACATTTACACAACACAAACCCAATTGACACCAATCTGTAGGGAACCCAAGAAGGGTGTTAACACAATGTGATAATGATTACCAATGGCATGTCAACGACTTTCTGGAAGAACGAAAACGAATACTTCGAAAAACCACTTTACTCATTCATACAAGAATCCACTATATTACATTACAACGACACATACCTATGTATGTATTCCAAAATGAGTACCCGGTGATCCCATGTCATTTTTGCGGCGCCTGCCACGAATGCCGTCAGCAGCATCGGTTTTCCCAATATCCTAAAATAATCTTTCGCTAGACGCGCGTAATAAGTCGCGCCTGCTACACCGGCGAGTAATTTATTTGACCGTTCATCAATCATCTTGTACACCCCAAACTTGAATTCTTCTCGAGGAACCATGAACACAGGGCCATCGTCGCTTAGAAGGAACGCGACTCCGTTGGCTTCTGGGTCAGGATTCGTCGCAGCGTGGATGATCGCGCCAGCGATGCGTGGGACAGGAGCAAGTGGAATACCCGCCAGAAGAGCCTTGATAGGAAGAGGAACAATTTTCGTGTCTGACAAGTAGGCACGTTCGGGGATCATGCGTCAAGAATATCTGACATAAAGAGCGAACATACCGGCGAAGAAGGGATGGATGGTGGCAATGCGGATGTTGTTGAGTGCAAATTCGGGATAGAGGGAGCGCATGAGACCTAGAACGGCGTGTTTCGAGGCAGCATACATCGCGCCATGGGGAATACCCAACCACGAGGCTTTGAAATTTAGGGGATTAAGGACGTCGTATGGGAATTCAGATCTCGAGACGCACCCATGGAGCCGATGAGGACGACGGCTTTGAGAGCGTCATCTTTCACCCCGCGCTTGACGTTAAGGTAGTGTAGGGCAAGGTGTGTTGTATAAATGACACCGAAGAGGTTCACATCGATCGTCCGCGTATCGGGTTTGACAGGCTTGCCGTTCTTGAACGAGACTGTATGAAAAGAACCTATCTCCGTTACGCCTGCATTGGGGACCTTAAATGATGTGCCGGTCATCTATCTGACAGACGTCTTTAAGCTAGGTGTTTTTAGGCTTACCACAATGTCGACTACGCCGAACTTGGCGATAGCTAGTTCGAACAGAGCGGTTTGGTCGTCCCAGCTTGTCACGTTACATTTTTGAGATACTGCAATGCTGCAATATCAAGGTAAATGAGTTATGGTTCTTACAGGGGTCTCATCCAACAAGCGTACCCTCCGGCCGCCTCGATGTCACGGACGGTCTTCTCTGCTCCAGATACATCGAGGTCGCCGATAACGACTTTTGACCTAAAGTAGACATCACCAGTCTAGAAGTTTAACTTGAAAAATTGGACCTGTCCTGACCCGTACGAGGCAAGTTGCAGAGCAGTTTCTCGTCCTATACCATTGGCAGCACCTATATGCAATCTAGCATTTCATTCGTTCGATAAATAGGTCGGGACTAACCCGTAATAATGACCACCCTATCTTTTAGCCTGTTGGTGAATGCGTATAGTTCGTCGTCCTGGATTGATGTCATGACGGGCTCAAAGAACAAGCAAGGGCTAATGCGAATGTTTTAAGCAAATCAAACACAGGCTTGTGATTTTAGTTGATGATTCTTTCCGTATTTTGATTTGAAGTGACATGTCAAATGATGAGCATGGAAGGACTTCCTGGATATGTTATGTGAATGAACCCGTCCCTGTTTAGCATCCCTTCCATTACAGAATTTGACTATCAAAGACTCTTAAGTTGGAGCCCCCTTCTTCCCCTCCGAGAATCGACAAACCTCACTTTTGGAACTCTCCATTCAATCGAAGCATATGTAGGGACTCGGAAGCGCAACTGGTCAACTGATGTTGTCGCTTGAGCAATGCTTCATGTGATTCTGCCGACTTGACACTGGAGCCGACTGCGACTGTGGGGGAACATCTGTCGACACTGTCCGTTTTGACGCGTCTACATACTACGTGCGTTTTGACAATCCATCACATATTCTGGGAGAATTTTTCGCAATCTCCTGGTATCTTATCGCATTCATTTGATTATGTTGGGATCTAAGACCACCATCAGTGCTTCCTGATTACCATCACGACCGGTTGCTAAATCAAGGCAACGCTATTAACACAACTGCTTAAGGCAGACTTCATCTGTACACCTAAATTTTCAGCCTCTACTTCCCTCCTCTTCTTTCTGAACCATCATCGTCACGCAGAATGCCCATTGCACAACGCAGACGTGGAAGCAAGATTAAGGGTATCCAGTTCACCCTTATGGTAGTCGGTATGCATCGACTTATCTCCAACGAACGTGGACAAGGTGAGGCATGTTGGACTCACAGTTAACGCCGTCTTGTAGGGACCTCTGGATCTGGGCGCACGACGTTTGTTAATACTCTCTGTGAGCAAGAGGTCTTGTCGCACAAGGCTGTCGGTGATCCTCAGCTTTCGCATGAGGAAGAAACCGTGTCTATCAAACCCATTCACGTTGGTATGTCTGCCTCCATACGCGTTAAATGAACAGCTCGTCATATCTCTGTAGAGCTGGAGGAGGACGGGGTCCGCATCTCACTTACTGTCGTCGACACCCCAGGCTTTGGCAATAATATCGACAACGAGCACACGTACGTTCACCTCACATCTTCAATTACGTGTCTTCCCCCTAACAAATTACTAATTTTCCGCGGTCTCTAGGTTCCAAGAGATTGTCGAGTACCTCGAGCGTCAATATGACGATATCCTCGCAGAACAGTCGCGCATCAAACGTAACCCGCGTTTCAAGGACAATAGAGTGCACGCCGTCCTATACTTCATTCCCCCAACAGGGCACGCGTGTGTATTTTAAATTTAAGACTCATCCGCAGCACCTTAACCCCTACCCAGACTCAAAGAAATGGATATTGAGCTTATGAGACGCCTTTCCCCTCGCGCTAACGTTATCCCTGTTATTGGTCGCTCGGATTCCCTGACACCGAGGGAACTCAGAGCATTCAAAAAGAGGGTGCGTTCCATACTGACCTTCTCTTACGTCTCGGGTCATTTTTGGTGACCGCGGTACCTCGGCAGATTATGGAAGATATCGAGTACTACCATATCCCCATCTACAACTTCCCGTACGACGAGGAGGAAGACGATGAGGAAACTATCAAGGAAAACAAGGAACTTCGCGTGCGTGACATTGGGTTAATTTGCATTCGAGTGCCATGAATCAGATAGGTTTTTTTTGTCTAGGCGCTCCTGCCTCTAGCGGTCATCGGCTCGGAAGAGGATGTCGTAATCGACGGGGAGAGTATCCGCGCCAGAGTCTACCCGTGGGGTATCGTGGAAATCGATAATCCAGACCATTCCGATTTTCTTCGTCTTCGCAGTGCGATCCTCGGGTACGTCGTGTCAAGTTTTTCCTCGTCGTTTGTAATAAATAAAATCAGCTCTCACCTGAACGACCTCAAATCGATTACTGAGGATATTCTCTATGAGACATATCGTACTGAGAAACTTTCCAAGACTGTCCTAGATAACCGGTTTGTTGTTCTGCTACTATAGATATTGCTTCGCTGATTCTACATCTACATGTCTTTGACATTTTCAGTCAAACTCAAGTATTTCCTGAGGACCTCGCGAATCAGAGTGTTCGCCTGAAAGAAGAGCAACTCCGCCGTGAGGAGGAAAAGGTCACTTTCACTGTACTCCACTTCACAGACTTATCTAACTTTGAATTGATCACAGCTTCGGGAGGTCGAGCTCAGAGTCCAGCGTGAGATTAGTGAGAAGAGGCAGCAGCTTCTCGCCAAAGAGGAGACCTTACGGTGCGTCGTTCCCCCTTACTTTAGCAATTTCTTGACCTTGATCTGCTTTTTTCAGTAACCTCGAGAGCCGCTTGGCAGCTACTCCAAGCTCTCCTAACTCACCATACTAGCTTTTTCAAAATGACGATACCCTTGACCAACACCCATCTTATTTTGGATCTAACAGATATGGAACTCTATATACTCCATTATACCCTACATAACGCGCGTTCCGCTATACTCTTTCCATGTAGACTGCTTTTCTTGATTATACATTATATCTCTTCCACTTTGCTTCGAATCCGCGAGGACGCGCTTCCACGTGGCATAATGATTTCAAAGGGAACTGCGGCAAATGCCATTTGCAGAGTCTTTGCCCTTATGAGCATATGCATCCCGCCGAAGGTCTAGACGACGATGAGCTTGAGCAGATTCGGTATTAAACTCGACACATACCAATCTGATATCCAGACTAACACTTAATCCACATAGCCGTTATGAGGACTTTACAACTATAGGTATGTACTGTCAACGCATTCCGTGTTGTCCGCGACCGAAGTCGCCTTATACACCGAAATCTGTAACACAGATTGGATCCAGGACTCTATCCTCGAGCGGAACCGTCGCATCCGCACGGCGCACTCTTACTCCACGCCCGCTCGCGTACGACGCGGTACCGGTACGTCATGGTTCTGGCTTTGGTCGCAGGTTCGCAAAGCTATGGACATGGGACAAAGTTGGTTCGTCGTCAGCCTCGCAGGTACGTATCCTACACCTATTCCATTGCTATTGTTATTCACGAAGAACTTGCAGGCATGGTCATTGGTGTCAATGCGGCCATCATCTCTATAATAACTCAGTGGCTCTCAGACATCAAATTTGGGTACTGCTCGGACGGGTGGTGGTTGAATGAACAATTCTGCTGCTGGGAGATTGAAGGCGAGGACGTGGACGGGTGTGATTCGTGGCATCCATGGAGTAATGTTATGATGGGTCGCTGGACCGTATTCGTCTTCTTCGCGGTGAGTGTCGGTCTCTTTGACCATCTAATATATAAGTCTCAAGCAGGAGAGACGTAGACATTATTCTCGTTCATTGCGGCACATCTAGTCAGATCAATGGCCAAGTATGCGGCGGGTTCAGGTATCTCTGAGATTAAATGCATTCTCGCGGGTTTCGTCATGCAAGGTTACCTTGGGTTTGCTACGGTCGTCATCAAAAGTATAACATTGGTGTGTCTGACGTACGTAGATCTGCACCCATGCTGACGTCAATTGCAGCCCTTGGTAATTGCGTCAGGACTGTCAGTGGGTAAGGAAGGCCCTTCGGTACATGTAGCTTGTTGTATCGGCTCTCTCGTGGCCGGATTGTTCAAAAAATTCTCGCGTAGCCAAGGTGTGTAGTCTCTGATGGCCATAACAAACGAAGAAGTGATTGTTTATAGGCAAAATGCGGGAGATAATTACAGCAGCTAGTGCGGCTGGTGTGGCAGTCGCTTTCGGCTCTCCAATAGGCGGAGTGTTGTTTTCGATAGAAGTCTGACTCAGCGTCCTACTCCCTGCTATTTTCTCTGACAGTGTTGTCAGGAAATGAGCCATGGATTCAGCATCAAGACCATGTGGAGAAGTTTCCTTTGTGCACTTGTCGCAACAGTCACCCTATCTGTATGAAGACATGCCGCATGTACTTCTCACATCTTTTCAACGCCAATTTCTAGGCTATGAACCCTTTCCGTACCGGAAAACTCGTCCTGTTCCAGATTACCTATGATCGAGATTGGCATTTCTTCGAAATAATGTTCTATGTCATTCTTGGAATATTTGGGGTACCTATCCTCATTTTTTCTTCCCCGCCTCAACAGATTGACATGCTAAAATAGGGTTTGTACGGTGCTTTTATGGTCAAATTTAACCTCCAGGTAGCCGCGTTCCGCCGGAAGCATCTTGCCAACCACGGTGTAGCGGAGGCTGTCACTCTAGCGACATTGACTGCAATGACTGGGTATTTCAATCGGTTCCTTCGCATGGACATGACCTCCAGTATGGCTGTACTGTTTCGAGAATGTGAGGGTGGTGGAAACATTGGAAACCTTTGCCAGTAGGCGCAAAATCTCACAATCTACTTCTTGTTCTTACATCTCTGGTAGAACACCTGCTCAATGGCAAATTTCAAATTCTTTGTTTCTCGCGACGATCATCCGGATAGGTCTTGTCGTGGTATCTTATGGCTGTAAGGTCCCAGCTGGTATCTTCGTTCCTTCTATGGCTATCGGAGCGACATTCGGTCGTATGATAGGTATCCTGGTCAAGGCTATGGAAAGGTTCGACACATGTCCTATAATTGAGGCCCTGATAATTGACCTGTCGACTCAAGAGCGTATACTGGCCATGGTATCTTTACGGTATGTGCCCCCGACGTTCCGTGCATTACACCTGGAACGTATGCATTCTTGGGAGCAGCTGCAGCACTCAGGTGGGAGTCGATCTGCTCATCATGAGTGGAGGCTTATATGACATATACTAGCGGCGTCATGAGAATTACTGTAACAGTGGTGGTCATCATGTTCGAACTGACTGGAGCGCTTAATTACATTCTACCCACTATGGTGAGTAGAGAAATTACATCATTCACAATTGCCTCCACATTACATTAGATCGTGTTGCTTGTCACGAAAGCAGTCGGTGATTTCCTAGGAACCAACGGAATTGCCGACGAAATGATTCGTTTCAACGGATTCCCTTTTTTAGAGAAGGAGGATCATGCATACAACGTTTCAGGTAGTTGCATGTCCGTTATTAACCCTTGACGATGTTGACAGGGTATCAGTGTCGGCCGTTATGCGTATAGAAATGCGTACATTGACTGAATCTGGCATGAATGTCAAGCAGATTGGTGAGCCAACATCATCTGGGCACATTCCTGACTAATTTTCGTGGTTAGAGGACGTACTGGAAGCGACCAACGTCAAAGGATTCCCAATTGAATCCGCCGATGGTCTACGACATATCATTGGATACATAGGGCGCACAGAATTGCGTTACGTTCTTGGTATCCTCCAATTTTCAACCATCATTATTTCGCATTGATTGCCGATCTGCAGATCGAGCGAAGAAGATACCTCAAGTCGATGACGACACCCGTTGTCAGTTTGCTCCCCATGATTTGGAACACTCGATACACAGTGTATCTTTTGGTATTGAAGAGGAAGCCGCTGGTACTAGTTTCTTCGAGTCGGCACTATCGGAGGGTGGTCTGAGATTCTGGCCCTGGGTGAACCTGGTTCGTCTTTACCTTGTCGATTTTTTTAATGCTCAAGACTTATTTAAGACTCCTATCACGGTATCACCGGAGCTACCGTTGGAGATTGTTATGCAGTTATTCAAACGTATGGGGTGAGACATGTGTGCATTCTTCCTAGTCATCTTACTAATAGAGTATACCAGGCCGCGGGTAATATTGGTGGAGAATCGCGGCGTGTTGATGGGCTTGGTAACCGTCAAGGATGTGCTCAAGTTTATAGCCACGAAACCAGTCCACGAGCTCTCGTGGGATGATCGTGGTGGATTAGATGGCCTTCTAGAGGAAGTGTGGACGTGGACAGCAGAAAATATCCATAGAGTTGTAAGTTGGATACGGAGACGATAATGCGTATCTTTTTCTTTTGCACCAGACCCTTATACTGTGTGACCCGGAAGAAGGCATTTGCATGATGTCATGTTAAGCTCGATCAAATACGCGCCACCTGTCCTAAGTATCTCTTATAAACTGATGTAGAGATTCTTTTTCCCAACTGTAATGGCACATTCATCAAACACTTCAAGCTCACAACAGCTTTATTCGTCCTCTCTCGCCGCTTACACTCTCAAGCAATTTTCTGCCGCTCACGCTGCCCTTGATAACGACGAGGCTGCCGCTGCTAAGCTCCCTGCTACTGTGAAAATGTACGGCTACCATGTTTCCAAGCGATCGCCAGGTGCGTATGATTTTGTCTCCCGTGACCCAAGTCAACCAAGTCGCCTCAGAAACACCTTTTCAATCTGCCGCATCCAAATGTCCAAGTTCCCCTCGAACGAATGATTCTCATTAACAATGAACAAAGCCCGTCCGATTTTTATCGATACCACGCGTCCGTCCTCTCGCTTCTTTTGCCCTTGTGACTTCTTAGTTCTCTTGCTAGATTCGACGGAATGTGTGAAGTCCGAGTGGGATTTAGACAAACTATCTGTAAAGATTTTCATCATAATACCATTAGTACCTCTGTACAACATATGATTATGATGTTGTTCTCTGTTATCCAGTAGGAAGTTTTCACGGCGTTTAGATGGCATGTGCCTAGAACAAGGCCATGTCAAGGAATCCGAGAGCCTGGAGGGATAAGTTATTTTCGTTTGAAGTAAGTCACCAGGTACGATAAGGTTGTACCCCAAATCTCATGGTCCCACCTGTGTAGTGCGTCAAAAGAGCATGTGTTAGCCCGGGTCGGTGTGAAGACTGGTGGAGCCAGTGGAGCAACAAAGGGCGATCATTCATTCCTGGCGAATCTTTATCCCCACTAGCGACGGTGAGACGGCAACCTTTTTTAAAGGTCAGATCCAGAGTGATGAAGCCTTGATGCAGGGATCAACCTGGATTCCTATAACGCGCGGTATGACATGACTTGTGAATGACAACCACACATGATGGTAATATTTGCAATTTATCTCGTCCTTGCAACGGTACTAGCTATACAAGGCAAGATGAAACTCAGTAGGACAGACCAATGTGAATGTATTGACCGAAAAGGCAGGAATGACGGTATACAATATACAAGAATGGTTGATGACTTCCAGAACACGCGGAGCTCACTCTTGCATGACGTCATCGTGTGCAGCGATGATCTGTTGTTCACCGCCAATGGTCCATAATGTTGAAAATTTTGGAAAGACACGCTTGTACAATGACATACAAACCGTATCCATCTGGTTGATTGGTCCGTCGAAATGGGCCTTGAAGTAACCATGTGTCCCAAGAGACTCGCGGATGTGACCCGTGCGTCCGTGCTTGGTATGGAGCTGAATAGGCTTAAAATAGTGGACATCATCTAGAAGGAGAATAAAATGTTGATCAGCTGAGGGGATGTGGTGAGGCTTACCAGGATTGAAAAACATGTATCGGACGGTCGCTGTCTTTTTGTGCACCTTGAATGGGTGTCCGGTGAGAATGATACGCTTCGCAATGACGCGTGTTGTGTCAGGGTTCAAGAAAGTACCCATCGCAACGAGCTGCGGCGCTGAGTAGTCACAAGTCAGCACGGTAGCTTGTATTAAAAAATATAACAAGAAACCTTGAACATCTGAGGTCTCCCTGAGGAATATACAAGGCTGGGTTCCGAAAATGACGGGACCATAGGTTGTTGCAACACTCGTCAACCCATGTCGAAGGAATCGTTCAAACTTATGAACGTTGTTCGCACCCTTACCTCCACCCCGTGTGTGTTGACTGTAGATTGGATTCACGTGAAGACGACGGGGTCCGACACACAGAAGCAAAGGATCCTGAAGAATACATGATTCTTGTATGAAAATTGACCATAAAGAGGATACTCACCTTCGACCTTACGGTCCCATCGTATTCGGTGTTCCTCTGAACAGTGAAGTTTAGCACGGAGATTTTATGCTCATGTTGTAGGAGGGAAAACATCATGACAGGTTCGTTAGCCGCAGCCTCTTGAGGTACATCTTTGAGAACTATTGTGACCCGGCTGCCAGGCTGAATACGTCTGTCAGCTGGGTCATATCTAATGCGATATTCATGACTCACCTCGACTACAGCAGATTCTTGTTCTGCTCGCCTGCGTACACTACGTTCTGTTCTCTTGAAATCTTCAAACTGGAATATACGTGCATAATCTCGAGGAAGATTTTCGAATGAATCCCATGGGCTTGTCCTGAACGACCGCATTCCTCTGAAACGCTGGAACCTGACATGGGCCGGAGTATCTTGTGGGGTGTCCATTTCATCTGGAAATTGAAAATCATCCTCTTCTTCGCGCTGCCGATTCCTCCAGGAGTTCAACCTAGAAAGCACGTTAGAAAGATAGTTAAACTCTCATAAGAATATGTAACACACTGTCTTTCTTCCTCTTCGTTATCTAGGTCTTCGAAAGCAACCCGTCGTTCCGATTCTATGTCCATGTCCTCATCCATAGGCATATCCTGCATTTCCTCCACGTCTGCAATCTCCTCCATTTGCACCTCCTCATCCTCCCCCTCGTCCTTGCCATTAAGATTCTCATCGTCATCCTCGCCATCGCTTTCGTCGACGATCCATGACGCCTGATATGCACTCATCCCTTTCGGTATGCGCTTCACACGTTTGGGAGTGGTTCCATTCTCCGCATCAGGCAAAAACAATTCCTCCGACCTCTCACCTCCATTCATCTCCTCCTCTGTAGGCCACGTTTGTTCATTAGCAAGGTCGTCAGGGTCATTACTTGAAACCAACGAATCCGCCTCGTCTGCATTGGGTTCAGCAAGGACCCTGGGTTCCACATCCATAGTTGATGTTTGCCCAGATTTTGAATGTCGAGGTAGGGCTGCAGATAAAATCTGTGAGAAGTTTAACATCGCTGAGGCGGAAGAATATCAGCATTATCACGTACCTTAGCTATCTGAAAATCCCCAAAGCTTGGAAGATGGACCAGTCTGTTCGCGGAAAGCGAGGAACCTCTCACAACACCAGTCACCTTCAGTTGCCCATCTTCCCATTCCGTCGTTTCGCTCAAAATCCACGACCGACCCTCTCGCCACCGGACGTCGGCTGGCTTTCCCTCAGAAAGCGCTCGAAGAGCGTTAAGTCTATCCGAGCTGGCGTGCATATCAAACACCCGAGTTTGGCTAGGAACAAAGTACTGAATGAAGGAGAGAAGGGACTTCAGTATCCCCGGTCGTGATTTAAGGTCAATTGTTGGATCCGACGCAGCCAAAGTGACAACATCTGGAAGACCTTGCGCTTGGAGAGTGCGTAGGAGTGTGTCCCCCCAGGTATCGACTTCAACCGAGGTTGAAAGTGCAAAGACTATATAATCAGCAACTTTGCAGGCGTCAAGCGCAGCATAAAAATTCCTGTATGGTAGATTGATGAATTGAAGAGAGGTTCTGAACCTTTCTGCCCTTCATACTCTAAATAAGTTGGATGAGCTACAGAGAAGTGATATCTCACATACTTCATCTTCCATAAACCTGATTGTGGACAATCATCCACTGAGACATCCAAAGATCCCGCAAGATAGGTGACAATCGCTCTAGGGTCCACGTCAGGACAGAGGGGAATTACAGCGACAATCCTGGGAGCCCCATCGA
This sequence comes from Termitomyces sp. MG145, assembly GCA_003313055.1. Classification (NCBI taxonomy): domain Eukaryota; kingdom Fungi; phylum Basidiomycota; class Agaricomycetes; order Agaricales; family Lyophyllaceae; genus Termitomyces; species Termitomyces sp. MG145. The sequence goes on along the minus strand of QGOB01000546.1, from coordinate 134,281 downwards.
CGCCACTGAAAACGCGCGTTGCTGAGACTAGTACATTACGCTTTTTTGCTTGGGCTTGTTTCGCATTATTGCGTCGGTTCAGTCTCGTTTGTGCCGGAGAGTTCGTAGTTGCAGATGCCTTTGGAGATGTGCGAGCAATGCGACCTGAATCCGTTCGCAGTTGATCGAACGATATGCGAATGCCTCTCACCTTTTGCAGCATCCTTTAGAGCCGATTTTGTCGCATGTTTGGATTTAAAACGTTTATTAGTCTATAATTGCAAATGAGTACGCTCATTCAACTAATCAGGCTAGACGCACCTGTTTGAGCGTCGGTCGGTGGTGATGTTGCGCTTCGACCATGATTGACTGGTCTTCGATTATATCGCACACGCACGATACTGAGGATGGCTCCACACGTCAATTTTCCTTTAGCGCAGAAGAGCGCAGACTAATGCAGCGTCCAGCGGCTAAGACGCGACTGATCGATTCCAGAAATTTTCGAATCATGTGACTGAACGCAGAAATGAAGTACGAGGAAGATTATATGTAGCCAAGCGTTCAAGGTTCAATATTGGATGCTTACCCATCAGGCTGAGGAGATAATTGATGATATTTATGATGTGTGACTAGTGGTACAAATGCAGCAGGTATTATAATAAAGATACAGATGAAAAATGCCGCCAAAGCTTACACAGGTGGAGGCCACGGACCTGCGGTACTCAGTGGCGTTGATGCAAGAGATGTATTATAGAGGGAGCCGTTATAGCTGCTCGATGAAGAAACAGTTGCCATTGGGGGTGGTGGTGGAAGAGGTGATGAGATAACGCGAGGTTGTGTATCCTTTGCAGGGGAGCCATTGACGATAGGACTAGGTCCAGTAGATGCTCTAAGATGGTCCATGATTAGCAAGCTGGTCGGTCGCCTGTCAAACTTATCTTGATTTCCACTTACTTAGAATCGACATTAGGGGCAGAGACAGAGGCAGCTGCGATTGGGTCGTTGTTAATCTTGAGGAACCCGGCCTGTACCAGAAAATCCCAGATACGGCTAGTTTTATTTACGTCGATCTTCACCAAGTCTCTGGCTTCTCGACGACGAAGTTTGCCTCCTCTCCTGGCATACTCTCGAACTAGGGTTTCTTTGATGACGAGGTATGGTTTAGGAAGGATCCGTAGTTGAGAGCACAACGTTTGTTCTCCGGGTGTCAAAAGATGCAGAGACGGACTATTGGCAAGATTGAGCGGGGCAGCTAGAAATGATAACGTTAGAGGCATTCACAAGTATCAAGATTAGTATCACTTACGTAGACGACGAACGGGTGGCGCGGAGACCGGCAATTTGGGTGTCCCTTCACGCTCAAGAGAGTCATGGTCAGCTAAACGACGAGGATCAGGGCCAGTGGAATGTCGTGAAACCGATCGTGCATGAGACCGATCATAATTATAATAATCGCGAGGTGGATTCGCTTTGGCTTGTGTCTGTCAAAAGGTATGATCTTTTGGAGTCACGATATGAAGGACGGGGTAACGTACGCGTTTAGCCAAATCTGCTTCATATTTATCAATGTCAGCAACGGTCATCAATCCAAGCCGCCGATATGTTTGAAGTTCCGATATCTTCTTTCGTAGCATAGCTTCATCTGGGGCAACAGTGAGCAAGGTCCTGTCAACGTGATGATTGTCTCGCACAGAGTATATCCGAAGCAAAAGCTTCGTAATCTTCCGCTGTCTGAAGTTTGGCAAAAGGTCGAAGTCTGTGAATAATATCTCGCTCTTCACGTGGACGTTTCTTCTCAGCAGCTTGCATCTGACGAAGTGTGAGTTAGCATGTTTAGGAGACGGAAGGAGAAACGAGAAAGGACCTTTTTGTACTCTAAGAGTCCCCGGTTGAAAATTAATGCCTTGCCTTCTAAGCGTTTTTCGACCCTTTGCATGTATGTCTCCATCAGCGTGAGCTTGAACTTCAACGACTCTTCAGTTTCATATGGAGGTGGCTGCGTTGGTTCTTCCGCTTCCTCGTCTTGAGAAGTAGTTCCAATAGTGTCTGCCGTCTTGGGCTCTTGTTTCACCATCTCGCTGTTTCCGTTTCCGTGATATCCGTTTGTCTTGCCGTTTATAGTTTTGGGTCCGTTCAATAAACCTTTCCCTGGTAGTTTCTTGCCTCTCCCAGAAAGGCCATTCCCGGTAACCAGCTTATGCTCTTCCTTCCACTTAATCCGCGCCTTCACATCTGCATCTTCCTCATCCTCAGGTATCTGATCTCCACCATAGGCGAGACAAACACCATATTCCAAGTCCTTTACAAGATCTTCCGCATCATTGTCCAATTCATGCTCAAACTCCAATCGGCCGGGAAGAAACGTGGCGATCTCATGGATACCTGGTGCGGACGTGGGAGCAACTTTAGGAGGGGGCGGTGCCATTGCATTCATCGCGGATATTCGTCTTCGCTTTCGTTCATGGAATTCTTCTGGGTCAATATCAAATTCACGATTCATGGCCTATAGAGTCGTGTTGACAGTGAAACTTCGTGGAAGGAGAACCTGCTTACTGGTAGCGGCCAATCTGGAGACTCTACATAAACTTCATGATAATGTTTCTCAACTTCTTCCTTCGTTCGAGTACCAACGTGTTCGGCTATCTTCTTCCAATTTCCAATACCATGACTTGCAAGTCCCGTAATCAAAAGAAGCTCCCTAAACAAGTAGATAAAGAAGAAGAATATCCTCTATTGGTTTGTAACTTACTCGTCAGCTCCCCAATCTTCAGTAAAGATGGGATATGAATTAATTTCCTACGCAGACATTTCCTCATAGATGCAAGGAAAGACCCGGAAAGAGCTTACGATGACGCGGTACGCATGCCCTCTCTTGTGCCTTCCGAACTCCTTTCCCGCACAGAAACAAGATGGGCATATGTCCACTCCGTCCTCTGGTTGACAGACCGGATCGGCACACTTGATACGAATAGTATGCGTCAAGTCGCAGGCGCATGAGTCACATTGATATTGAACGCCTGGTTCATTAACAGCTGTAGAGATGATGTCAATATTTTACGCGATCGATATTCATTATGTAGGTATACTTTGAATCTCGTCAGGTAGATGTTGTGGTTTCCGTTGAGTAACGGTCATCACAGCTAGGTTTCACAGAATTAACCTATTCCGTGCGCGCAGAGAACGAAAGAACGCCCTGCCGTCAGAAGGGGATGGCCAGACAAATCCGGAGGTCAATAGGCGCCCGTCACTGTCTTAAGGCGTAGAAACAAAGCTATGGTACCAGATAGTCACTGTGATCCAGTAGAAAATGCTGAAAAGTGTCTCGCAGACTCAAATGAGCAGGAACGCGACTGCTGCACGAGCCTCGTCGTGTGGAATGACGAGGTGCTTGTTTGTGCTTGTTTGGACGGAATGCCATCCGAGATAGCCGAGAGGATCTGTACTGTGGATTATTTTTTTCCATGGCCTAAAACCACAGAGAACTAGATATGAAACGGCCCCAGTGAATACCTTCTACATATTGCATTCTTCCTCAAACCTTCTATCAAATGTTTGCAGTGCTATTCATATGTTCTGGACAATCACTCAACACAGTAAAATGAAAAGATGTAAATTGAAATATTAATGTAGGGAGGATGATTGAAATCTGCCATTCCTTCATCAAGTTCAAAAATTTTCCCAGGATAATATTGTAAAAATATGGATATGAAATGGCTGTGACAAATGGCATTCATATGCAGATTGTCACCAAAGATTTGGTATTCCTCGACATGAGTTTTGCCCCATGCCTGTCAGCATGGGTCTATTTCAATGGGGGCTTTGCCCCTAAACCTCTAACCTCATCCTAGCCCCAACCTCACTGCAATTGGTTAGGCCCTTGTTTTCAAAACAGTGTAACGGGGTCATTATGGTCTTGCAGCACCATACTGGTTATGGCATGACACTGCTTGAAGGTAGTTGTAGCTCTTGGACTTGGAAAATGGACCAATAAAGTTCATTCCAATTGAATGCATGGCTTGACAGGAATGGTTGGGAATGTAATTTCCCCGACATGACTTACAAGTCATGCAAAAAGTTCAAATATCAGCTAACATTGAGGGCCACTAGGATCATCAGTAGATATATTCTGTGATACACTGGGGGCCAAAGTGGCTCACTACAGTGTGATGTCAGGAGACTTCCATTTCATTTCAGTTCTCTCCAGTTCTTTCTGTTTTCTCCTTATTACAACCTCAATTGCACTTTGTCACACCATATCACACCTCGTTGCTCCTTGTTACATCATTCAGGCCTTTCTCTTGTTGCTCTCACCACTATATTATATCTGCAGGTGCTCCTTCATCATGGATACCTATTCCCTTCACCTTGTCACATGCTTGAAAGCCTGAAACCAAGACTGTTTATGTTGGATGTTCATATTTGAGTCTGGAGTGTTTTCTTCTATGGTAGCTCGGGTGTTCTCATTCACATTGGAACAAGCATAAAGTAGTTCCCTTAGAAACAGATAAATGAAGGGCACTATTAAGCGAAACCTACAACGTATTAAAATGGAGACTGGTCAAAGCAATAATGATGATCACAGAGCAAGGAGCCTGTTCTGATTCTTGGGTCTACATTGCCAGGTACATCCTTGAGAATGTTTTGAACATGTTCCTGGAGTCCAGGGAAAACCTCGTGTGGAGAGAAGTTCATAGACTCTTTTGTTCAAGACATAGCTGACTGAGATATCTCCAGCCAGTCTGCAATCTGTGAAGGCTAACAAAATCTTCGACAATTGGTTGATAATCCAGCAAAAGTTGAAAAATAAAAATACTTCCGAAATTCACTGTCAATGGCTTGTGAAGTAGCTGATTGAGCGTCATCTTCTGGGCTGCATACCGTTCATATGCACATCTGGAAGATAAATCGAGTGACTAGGCGCCGCGTCACTTTTGTTGATGTTTAAATAATGGTCATACCAAATACTAGCTGGGAGGGAATGCCTCATAGAGGCTCAATACCGCGGTTGAGACGGGTATGGAACTATCCTGCCCGCGATACGCGTGAACCTCATATCAGAGCCGACTTCAGCGATTCCGTCAGAAAGGGCCTCGTAACTCGTCTGGAATCTCCCGAATGGGGTCTGCGCTATTTTACATTCAACCTTAGCGACGCTAATTGGCGGGCTTGGAATATATACTCAATCCTCAAAAGCACAAGGTACAGCATGAAATGAATATTGAATTTGCAAGCAATACAATGAACATAAATTACAAATGCAGCATATAACAATTTCGTAAACAGTTTTGAAAGCCGGAAACACATGCAACTTAACGTTTTCGTTTCAATGGGTTTGTTTTGGCGCTAGTACAGAGTTCACTGCGTTCGAGGACGATATGTTCGGGAGTATCCAGTTCTACACTAAGGTCTTCTGCAAGGCTCGCCGCTTCTTGAGGGGGTAAAGCATCTGTCGCCAGTTGCCAGAATCTGCACAAAGTCTTAGCCTTCTAGATCGTGTTATACTGGGCCAATTGATCTTGAGAAAACGTACGTCATAAAAACCTTCCTCCTTTTGATCCATTCCGATCGCCACTTGGCCCACTCGGCATCGATGTGTGCCATCTCGGCTTCCGATATCAAAGGAGCGCCAGATCGCAGAGGTTGAAGCCGAGCAGATAGAAACGACACCTGTCTGAGCTATATGACTCAACTTGGGTGAGCTGAGTAATAGCTTACCGTGGTGCCTGCCTCGCAAACTTGAGCTTCCAGTTCCTGATTACTGGGTGTCGTTTTTAGCTTTGAGAGCTCTAAAGAATTAGTAAATCATCATTGATAATCGAGTATATGCTTAAGAAATGCCTGATTGGATGGTTTTGAGTTCAGAGGCGACTGTCTTATTCGCTTCATCAACGGTCTTCTGCTGTGCTTCTATGGCAGCGATTTCACTGGGAGGTACTGACTCAATGTTTGACTGATTGGATACGAAGAAAGTTGTTTTCCCTGGAAGAAGTATGGCAAAAATATAAGCGCATATATCTACTCGGTTGACCGCGTACCGTAGGTTTTCTGAACCAAGAGATCTTTCTCAGCAAGTGCGACCAAGATCTTCTGGACGGTAGCTTTAGGAATTGCGCCTTTCAGGTTGGCTGCAACATCAACAGCACCATACGGGCGGTTCATCTGAAAGGCCACGCGTCAGATGAGAGAGCCGGCAAGAAAGATCGACATACGCTCTTCATGTATTCAAGAACCTTATCCTCAGCTACATTTATGGTCGGTTGAAGATTTTTATTGGAGAAATCGTATTTGTGTACCTTCCTTGCCTTTCAATACAGTAGGTTTGGTATCCGGTTTCGATTTTGATGACATAGATGACAAGAGAGGAACTCAGGAACTCGCTTTTGGTATGTCGCGTCCCGAATGTGCAGGCACGTGATCAATCACGGACCGATCGTGAGTCGGACCTCGACTTGGTGCCTCTCTCACTTTCCTCACACGATCTCCTTCAACTTCATTTTTCTTGCATGAACTGCCCTGTCTAACTCATTGCGAATGAGTCCCAATGTCTCGACTTTCCCTCGAGATAAACAAAGCTGGAACTACATCATCCGTTCAGGACTTGCTGGAGGAATAGCTGGATGTGTGGTATGTGATCCTCTTCTGTCAGCCGGTACAGATGCCTCAAATCTTCCAGGCCAAAACCGTGGTCGCCCCTTTAGATCGTGTCAAGATCCTTTTTCAAGCCTCCAATCCTGATTTTCGTAAATATGCAGGTGAGGCTAGTTCTTTTCCAGTTTTTTTTTGCCATTTAGATATGGTTCATTCTTCAAAGGATCTTGGAGTGGAGCCTTTCGTGCTGTTGGCGAAATCTACAGCAATAGAGGAGTTCGAGGTCTATTCCAAGGACATTCTGCAACCTTACTCCGCATATTTCCATATGCCGGTATAAAGTTCATGGCCTACGACCAGGTTCACCATGTGAGCTGTTAGATCCGTAAATCTCATCGTTTTCTCTGATAATCTCCGCCTCTTCCAGATATTAATGCCAACACGAGAGCAGGAATCCAATGCTCGACGTTTTCTCGCAGGAGCGATCTCAGGTTTTTTTTCTGGCGGATGAGTGCACTCAGACTTGACGTTGACTATCCGCGCTAGGAACAATGTCCGTCTTCGTAACATACCCTTTAGATGTTATTCGTGTTCGAATGGCCTTCCAGACCGAGGCACCCAGCCATCACGGACGTTCTGCACATCCAACTTTCACACAAGCCTACAAGCAGATATACAATGAACATTCTACACCTTCTCGATCACCGCCCACTGTGAACACAAGACCTTATCTCGAAGTGTTTCCTATACTCAAATTCTACCGCGGCTTTTCTGTAACATTGGCAGGAATGGTTCCATATGCAGGAGTTTCATTCCTGTGCTGGGGCTACCTGCGATCCCGCTTTCTTCCCCCAGATAAAACAGGCCATAGACCGCCGACCCCGATTGCAGATCTAGCCATCGGTGCACTTTCAGGTCTGATTGCCCAAACTGCCTCATATCCCTTCGAGATCGTTCGTCGTCGAATGCAAGTCGGCGGAATCACTCGCCCCGATCGCTGGCTTCGTTTAGGCGAAACCGTTGCCGCTATATGGAATTCTGGAGGTTGGAGAGGGTTTTACGTTGGATTATCGATTGGGTACTTGAAGGTAGTCCCTATGACGGCTGTTAGTTTCGCAGTCTGGCAAGGAGGCAAGCGCCTTCTGGATGTTTAATGGAGTTAATATGTACATTGATGATCAACTTTCAGTTTCAACTAACGGAGCTATTGTCAAATCTTTGATCCCGTCGAATCTTACATACGCAGGAGCTCTTTGGTTGCTGAACAACCATGAATTGACAACTCGCTATATTTAGGTGCTTTATAGGTTTCCACTCCCAAGGCTTAGGGTTACATCTTCACAGTGCATCCCCGTCTCATTTCCTGTCTCGAGCGGTTAGGTCATCAGCAATGCAGCTGAATCAAACGCTAGAGCCTGTAAAGGAGAAGAAAACCCGCCGGCGGTTGAGGCTCAGTTGCGTGGAGTGTACAAAACGTCGTCAGGTAGGTGCCTTGAAACTCATTGTTGTGAAATGAATATGCTGACTGTTCAACAAACGCTACAGAAATGTGATCGCAAATATCCATGTTCTCTGTGTACGCAACGAGGGGTGACTCATTTATGCCGCTGGGAAACTGTACCAGTTGCACGTCCAACTCCGGCACGTCCACCAATTAGCTTCACAAACTCCAGCTCAGAGCAGACAATTGAGAACCTTCACGCTAAAATTGCTAGTCTGGAGAAGGCTCTCGCCGAGAAAATTAATGTTAAGACCATCATACAAGCTAAAATCGAGCCGATTGCAGATCTCATCTTACCTACCTCTCCTGCAGGTTCAAGTACAGCGGGCGCGTCGACTGAAAACGCCTCACCCTATGCCTCTCCTGGCCCTGACCTTCCATCGATGCATCCATCGCCCTCTACCAAACTACGAGAGGACGACGCTGAATTGCCACCAAAAGCTTCAACTTATCTTCGGCCGATGGTGTATAATACAACATCGGCGTTGGCAAGTCTGTCAATTGGTCACCACGGTGAGTATATTGGGAGAGGTAGCTTGATCTGCGCTCTGCACGCGGTGAGTTGGCGTATGTCGCATGCAATCAATGATATCATCTGAACTGCTATTTTACAACCACAGATAAGCACTGGCGAAACGTCCCGATTCCTTTATGCGAAATCTACCGACTCAACGTCTGTCTATCGTGACACGAATTCTGGAATAATACCCAACTTATTGGTCGCAAGGGTTGAAAACCTGATCCGCGATATTCCATCAACTGCTGTGGCGACAGCGCTCCTAGAGACTTTCTTTGCAGAGTGCAATTGGCGGTTTGGTATCCCCGAAGAATGGTTCAGGAATGCTTGTTCACAGATGTGGAATGTTCTGGGGTACTCCGGTCCGCACGGTCTCCTTGTCAATGCCAATTGGCTTTCCCTCCTCTTTGCTGTGCTCGCGTACACGCCAAAACTAGGGCTTGAAGACCCTGCCGTACAAGCCGATCATTATTTCTCCTGCGCCATGAGGGCTCGTCGTATCGCAGAGGATGACTACTTGAACAAGCCTAATATTTCGCTCATGGTTTCTGCTGCGGATGGGACCGTGCTCTCGTGTCTGGCGGTGCCCATTCTTTGCAGCTATCTTTCCGAGCATGGGCATGTGAGCGAAGCTTGGAAATTGGTCGGTAATGGTATTCGACAAGCTGAGGCGGTGGGCATGCACAGAGATCCGGAATGGAGACAATGGCAGGTCATGTCGAAAGATGAAGTACTACTTCGGCGACGGGCCTGGTGGGGACTCTATATCTGGGATAAGTAAGATCCGAGTGGCGGAAACTGGATCCTGTTTTAATTTCCTGCGTCCACAGAATGTACTCTTACTTGCTCGGGCGCCCTCAGATGCTTCACAAGGAAATTTTCGACGTTACTGCTCCCTCCCCGATAGAATTAGATGGGTTGCGAAGTAATATTTTCTGCCTCGGCCAATCGACATGGATACAACTGTGTGCCATTGCAGAAGCAGCTTTGGACAATGTTTGTCAAATCACGCTTCGTCTTTGCTGTATACTGATCGACCCACAGTGCTTTAGTGTGGCGTTTCCGGACTTCGCGACATTTTTCGATATGGACAATCGATTTGAACACTGGGAGCAAAATCTTGCACCAGAGTATCAACTATTGCGCCGTAACGACGCTGTCAATGATTTGACTCAAACAGAGTTGACGATTGTTGATCGTCAACGATACAATCTTCACACCTGGTATCTGCTTTTCCGGATGAAGCTATATATAGCTGCTCTCACTGGAGTACACCGATTCCGGATCTTTCGAAAGGATGTTCTGGATATGGCGAAGGCCGCCATTCTCATGTCGATTCGGCTGATCAAGCTTCAATGTGATACTTATGATTCTAGCTATGCAGCCGAAAATCCACATCCAACTTTCTCGGGAAGCATCTGGTTCTTTGAGGGCTGCTTCTCCCTCTTCGAGGCTACCGTAGCTCTGATCACAACCTTGACACGCTACCCGTGGACAGATAAAATGTCAGAGGCCGAGCAGTCGGTCGACCGAGCTATGGGAGTGATGACTCAAGTCGCTACGCTTGACAAGGACCAGCGCAGGGAAAGTGTTCGCATGGCAGTTGAAGTTCTCGTCTCCCTGAGGCAAGAGAGTTGGTGGAGGGCCCACACACCCGACACTTCCACGGCATCTAATGTCCTGCCTCCTTTCCAAACGGGGCTAGCACCAACTTTCAGCATGCCGACACAGTCTACTATCGGCTACGATGAGTATTTCGCTAGTATGACCTACTCAAACCTTTTCGGATATCCAGGGATGAGCAATGAAGTGACGTCCCAAACAACGATATCATCTGTGTCCATGAGTACCATGGGACCTGGCGAATGATGCCTGCGATACTAGAAAACGGCTCAGGGTTCGCTGTCAAAACCCACCAAAAAGTCCCAGGAAGGTTTGGTCCTGACCCTGAGTCTACCCGTCAAAGGTAACTAAAGTAGAAATCATTGTTTCCAGTGTTTGAAGGGATCCGAGCAAATCGTGGGCTCAACCCGACTGCATCAGGTGTATGTACGCTTCAAAAATCATCACTTATCCACAATTAGATACAACCCTATCTATTTCATACATACTCATCAATGTCTCTACTTTGCTTTTGGTAGTTTTGTTGCTGAGGCTTGTAGGGTATGGTCGGCTCTAGCAGTCGAGTGTCAAGAATCGCACATATTGGCACCCAGGATGATGAGAATAAGAAGCTCTCCCGGAGACGAGCATCACTCCCTTAATTAGCCTGACATACTGGCTGGGCACTGGCAGGAATAGGTTTGAAGTCGGTGGGGTACGATCAGCATGGAACGCTGACGTTGAGTAAGCACGGGCTCAAGAAATGATTTCGACCAAGTACCCAGGTTGGTAATTCAGCTTACGCTCACAACCTGGGATTTTACATAGGTTATCTTTGAATTCAGTCTCTATGATCCCATACGATTACTTGATTCAAAACCCCTGTAAGTACCGACGTCGATTCTCTGGAGTCATTTCTTCGATCAGTCTACTACTTGACTTTTGAGAGTCGATGAGTCGATAAAGCTTCATTAAGAGAAAACGCCGCTGACACACAAAAAATTCTAGTGTCTTGACATAGGTGGAGTCTAAAGGGCTGAGAGACGGGGCAACCATTCATACGTCCTATTGTGCGATGCAACCTCATCACGCCACAATTTGAAAGCTCGAATTTTCTCCTCTGATTATCGCTAGCCAGCACGACAACAGCAAGGATGCGGATCATCATCATAACCCTTGTCAATTGCACAATAAAGTCTTTCAAGAACCCATAATCCAACCACTATAGATATCTTTACATACATTTCTAGAATTTGTCCGTCTTCCAATACTCACGTCGCAGAAGCATCATCATGGCTATGTGTGTGCTTACACATGGCCGAAATGATGAGTGTTGTCTGAGAATGCAACATACACTTATGAACGTGCCACCAAAAATGTCACAAACAAGGAGCCCTACGATTCGCGAAATGCCCTAAACGTGATTGAAAATGGCCATAAATAATAGGGTTTTTGGCAGCTGGCATTACCGGGCCTAGGTATGTGGAGCGGGGTATAGGATCAGTCCAGGTCCGAGAGGCCGTTCGTCCGCCTAAAGTAGGAGACTCTCGTACAAAGAGAGTGTGCAATTTGAGCTACTATGGTGCGCGATTTCTTGGCATGCAAAAGGACCGTTGTGACATGGTATTGGTGAAGCGAAAGAGACGGAGATATGTGTGATAAATAAAAAAAACTTGGAATTTTAATTTGCACATTCCGAGAATAGCAAGCGTGAATCCTGATCGCAACAATCGTCACACTGGCGAAATCGTCTTTGTCCGCAGACCACCATCATCTCCTACTACCCAAGCACCAATCGCTTTCCCTGTGCATCGGGGCTATCACTTGCTCCCTACGATTTGTCTACAGCGTCTGGGGGTACTAGGATCTTTTGGGACCGGATCCAGAAGCTAGCATCGGTGAATCAAACTGCTCAGACATCAGTTTCGGATTGGGCACCATTCAATCTCCCAACTATAAGGCCGTGTAGGTCTTGACGGCTGGTTTTTCCCTTACCATGCCTGTCGCTATGCGGACAACATACCAGAAAGCGGAAGCAAGATATAACGTTACTACGGAATGTGCGTCGAACAACTCTATTTTTTATCGCTGCTGAGCGTCTTTGGCCTACAGTTCCTAGCCTCGGTCTGCACTCCGCAGCCGCCACGGGAAACGTAGGTCTCGTTGAATATGCTTTGGATCACGGACAGCCTATCAATTCGGTACTTGACGGCGTTCTTCCTCTTCATGCGGCATGCGCAGGCGGGAATGTTCAAGTAGTCAAACTATTAATAGAGCATGGTGCTGATGTCAATGCCCCAAGGTAATCTCTACTGTTCATGCGTTCTACCGATTCTTTCGAGTTTAGACATCTTTCCTAGGCTTCCGAGACGCTACTCAAATGACAAGAATAGAGACTCATCAGCGCCGATAGTCGGAACATCTGGGTCTACCCCGCTCCATTTTGCCGCTGCTAATGGAAATACCGACGTTGTTAACCTCCTCCTTCTTCATGGTGCGCATGCCGACCGCTCCGACAAGCATGGTATTACTCCCGAAATGCTCGCACGACAGCATGGGTGGCTGGAGTGTGCGGAAGTATTGAGACAATGGCTGGTTAACAAGGACCGTGATCTCAGAGAGCGGCCTAGTGGTATGCCTACGACTGAATCAATCGCTGGCCCATTTCGTGAACGGATTAGCTCTTTTGGCAGCGATGTTGAATTTCAGACTCCATCAGCGCGAAAACGACTTCATGTCAAGCGCTCAATTGACAATGCTTTGAACAGAATCAAGTCATCTACCACCGACATTAGGATGCCCACGCCATCTACGATTGGAATGGGATCCACTCCACCCGCATCTCCAACAAAACCTTTCGAAGATCACACATTTGTGCCGACCTTTCCTTCTGACGGTGCCATTTTTGATCCAGGTGCTCGTCGTCCATCCTTACCTCATATTTTACAACAATCGTCTATCATTTCTTCCCGGAGCAGGAAGACCTCTACCCCAAATCCTACTAACACTCCCAGTCCTCGTCGCCCCCGGTCGGCCGGCAATGGTGCGGAGATTCAAGAGCCAGATACCAACCCTGCCCAAGGGAAACCTGTAGTCAGGAAATTGGGAAGCAAGTACTCACTTCTGAACCTCTTCAAGAAAGCTCAAGCGGGTGAATCCATATCTTCAATGGATAGTTCCCAGTCCTTTTCCACTACATCCCTTGCAGCAGGGTCTAGCAATGCCTTGCACCCGAATTCATCCCCTAGTCAGCCCAGCCCTTTATCGCAAACACTGGCCACTTCTGAATCAACTTCCACGCGATCTGGTTTTCGCATTCATCGTGGGAGCGACGCTGCTTCGTCGCGTTCAGTCTCCCAGCAACCTAATACACCTCAATCTCTTCATAGAAAGATATCGGGGACATTAGCTCAATCTCCTCGTACCACGGTTGTTGAGCTGCACGGCCCATCTTCACAGGATCGTGATTGGCGTCAACAACAATCCAGAGATCGTTCTAGATCAACAGGTACACGGTTCAGTCCCGAAGAACATGCTCACCACAACCCCAGTCCCTGTTCAAGTCCTCTGCACAGACTTGGCCTTCGGGTACAGAGATATAGACGAGACCGATCTGGTTCTGGGAGTAGCCTCGGTACAAGCTCAACGCCCGGCCTCCGGGGAGGGGCCGTATTCGACGATGACGGTGTGGCAGGGGAGAACAACAGTGTCCGACCAAGTATTCTGAAGGCTCACACTCGGACGTCGTCCAGTGTATACGGTCCGGGAACTCCACAAGGGTTTCGGGCACTTAGGTTCGACTCATCATCAAGCGCCAAGCGGGAAGGTGATACCGATGGTCTCCGCACTACTCGCATGTTGAGAGGGAGCAGCAGCACTGGATCTCTTGGCAGGAGACGTATGGACATTTTTGGACGGGGTGCCACTCCTGAAATGCGGGTCAGCGAGGAGAATTTGGTCCCCGATTCTGCCCCTGCTGTTGTTGCTGATTTTGATCGTTCTGGAAATGCCTATACAAATGGAATTGTTGACGATGAAGAAGATGAAGAATATGGTCAACCCCTGCATGATGACGATAGCCACATCATCGACCCCGGTGAAGTCAAGTCAGGTCTACTCTTACGACAGCGAGGAGCATCTTTTGCGTCATCGTCACAGTCATCACTTTCTCCAATCATGCCCAATGATGCGTATGGCTCAACGGTCAATGCTGAGTTTCCCTTCAGCATCAACGAACCTCCAGCCATGGAGGCGGATATGGAAATTCCAACTTCAGTTCAAGATTTTCTTCGCGTCCCTTCAACAAGTGACAGTCGTGTCCGAGGCGATTCCGTTAGCAGTACGTGTACCTTCGACAGTAACAACATCCAATTGAGTGCTAGTGGCACCACGAGTGCCAGCGGGAGCGAAACAGTCACTACACCTTGGCTTTCCTCTGCCGGAAGAGATGAGTTTCTTCATGTTGTGCGCACGAACCCTGATCAACATGAATATGATCTGGACCACAAGCAGATGGGACACATAAGGTCCCCGGAAATCAAGGTGGAAAATGCCGCCAGACCTGTTGGAGCGACCCCCTTCAATGAACGGGGTTATCACATTCCACCCGATATCAACATCAGTGCCATTTCGGCGCATGCACAAGCAGAAGCGCTGGTACAGAAGGCTCAGCGTGATATACTCGATTTGGTGAATTCAAACGAATTAACCCCTGTTCCAGACAGTACTGGAAGGTCTCCGTTAAGCGCCAAGCTGGCGGCTTACGGAGAAAGCCTTGCGTTAGAGAGAAAGCTGAGAGAAAGAATGGAGGAGGAACGATTGGTGCTCTATCGCAAGCAGGAAGATGAACAGCCGAGGCGACAGATTTGCGATCCCGAACCATCTCACAGCAGCGCTACGACAACGCCTGGGAGCTCTAGCCCTCGTCGCAATGGAGCGAGCGGAGTGGAACGACAGCGAAGTCTGGAACATCGACCCAACAGGCCCAGGTCCAGAGAGAAAGACTTAAAGCGGCCATCGACCGCAGAAGGGTGTAAGTGAGAATAGATTCTAATTTTTACCTCGATCTCTAATGTTTTTGATCCTTTTAGTTGCTCCCAGACACCATTCGTCACAATCCGAATCTGGACTCCTGTTATCACCGCCCAGCCAGTTATTCGCGATAGCGCCAAGTCTAGTTTCTAATAAGGAAATGGAACAGGCAACTGTTCCTTCCAACTCCGACAACTTTCTGGTCTCAGTTTCAAGACGTGTACCAAGCCCTGTACCCCCCATCCGATCACATATGCCAGTTCCCGATTCAAACGAGGATATGGACACAGAGCTCGGTCCAGACCTTTTTCGCGTGTCAACTGCACCCCTTCGTGGTGCAAAGACAGCCACCAAACTTACAAGGATGGGATTTCCCCCCCTGGAACAGGCCCGCACACCACCCACTCACACCAAACGGCTTGGTGGCGCCATTAGGTCTTTTGTTCAGACATTGAAGGGCAGGACATGATACCCTTTCACCACGCTTAATCATCAATCATTCAAGTTGTTGTACTACTACCATCGTCATGCACTTTCTCATTATTATTTGTTGTGTTCATCTGGTATTTCTCTGGACTTTCTATGCTATCATACACCTTCCTCGCTTTCTTGCCTATCCGTTGTCATCGTTCATTATTATTCCTTTCTAGCAATTTCATATTTAAATATACATCGTTGATGGGATTTCATTCCAAACTTTTTGGGGAGACTGTCTTACTCGACAGTGATCTTCGGGAATTTGTTACGATCAAAAAAGCCTTTACCCTCGCTCGATCGTGCCTTACGCGTCGCGTCTGCCCTCGACATAACATTTTCAGTTTATCATAGAGAGAGGGTTAGTCATCTCAATGGCCTGGTCATCAAATATTTTTGGAGGATTGCTAATCATTCAGGCGTGCGAAGAAAGCTGAAAGCTGACCAATTTACTGCGTCGTTCATTTTGCCCTTGCTGAACGTTTACAAAAATCCACTCCTAAAGTACCGATAATAGTTGAACTCCTATGGCGACTCTTAGCAACAAGATAGTTATTGTTGGAGCAGGATGTTTCGGTGTGTCCTCTGCGTATCATCTTCTCAAACGAGGCTTCGCGGACGTCACAATTCTTGATCGATCACCCATCTTACCTGCCCCGGATGCTGCATCGAATGACATTAATAGAAGTCAGTATAACCGTCAAAACAAAGTACTTATGAAACTCAGGCCCATTACCTTCTAATGGGTTTAACTGGATAGTTGTCCGCAGTTCATATTCTGACATCTTCTATACGAAACTTGCGCGTGAGGCCATTATCGAGTGGAAGAACCGCAGTGAATGGCGCAACACATATCAGGAGTACGACGATATCATTCTCATAACAACCTATAGATGCACAGCTTATCTTATAGATCTGGTGTGCTCGTCCTCGGATTCTCGCAAAGTGAGGCATATGCCGATAAGGCCTATCAGAATGACATTGCTCTGGGCGCTACATTGACTCAAATGGCTAACGCAGAGGCCATTCGTTTAGCATTCCCATTAAAGGTGCCTACTGCTTCTTTTGAAAATCAATCAGGTTATTTGAACAAGGAAGGAGGATGGGCTGATGCTGGGCAAGGTGTCGCTATCATGATTGACACGGTTATCTCCCTTGGTTGTAAGATCTTTCCGGGAAAGTCTGTCAGGCGTATCACTCGAGACGATGGTGGTAAAACGAATGGTGTTGAGTGCGAAGATGGTACATACTATGAAGCTACCACAGTGATAATCGCCTCTGGTTCATGGACACCCTCTACTTTTCCTGATGTGACCGTCGGCCACATTTCTGGACTTTCAACGGGGTGAGTCCCATAATGATACTCAAATTTTGCTTTCGGCTGAGGGGAATAGGCAATGCGTCGCCATGGTACAGCTCAACGAAGAAGAGACCGAAATATACAAGGACATTCCAGTCGTTATCGATTTCAAGACTGGTTTCTACATTTTCCCCGTACGTTACAAGTCTTCATGCCTTCCTTTCTTTACATTTCAAACATGGACTTCATCAGCCAACGAACAAGGGCATAATCAAATTGGCCATGCATCTTGCGGGCTATACCCACTCGAATGGAGGTATCTCGCGGCCGCGTACAATCACTGATGATCCTATAAGAGGACTTGCAATTCCCAAGTGTAATGTTCAGGAACTCCGAACTCACTTGCGTATGGTATACCCGGCACTCGCTGAGAAGCCCTTCTCGGCAACGAGACTTTGCTGGTACAATGACTCTCCTGATGGAAACTGGATCATCGGCCGGGTTCCTGGTGATCCTTCTTTGATCCTTGCTACTGCGGGTAGTGGACATGCGTACAAGGTGAGAGCCTCAAATTATGAAACACCTCTAGATGCTTATCTCTTCAGTTCCTACCTGTTATTGGACGACTCGTAGCTGACACTGTTGATGGGACAATAGATCCAGATGTGGCAGCCAAATTTTCAATTGAGAGGTCCTACGTCGCCACCGATGAGTCGCGTCTAGGAATGGTAGTGGCAGAACTAGATCTTGACCAACTCTGCACACTCGAAGACCTCCAGACCGATTCATAGACAGATGTGGGAAAAGTTGGCTTTATATTCATTTATCGATATTATGCTGAAAGGAGAGCTATGAGTCTATATGATAAGCATTAGTTTGTGGGCATTATTCTGCAAGGATGACGTTACTCGACAGACGAAATGGGGTGAGCAAATCGGAGGAAAAGACAAACAACGCTAGAGTAGTCATCGGCAAAGTTGGTGGCGTGATATTTCGCTAGTTGAATACGTTCTAAGATATTAAACCCATTGAAGTAGCATGCGAAGCTGCTACAATGGTGCCTCCTATGTCGAACAGACTCTCGTGGTGGTTTGCCGAACAGGACACCCCCTAAAGTACGTGATGGAGCATCTATCTTCGTCACGGATCAAGAGTGTAGCAAGCTGTCAAACGCTTTGAACACCGCAGCGAAATTCCGCTCGTTTCGATGATGAAGTCTTTTCCTGGTCTTTCACAAATCTTCAAGTTTTTCTTTGCATTCTATATTGCTATCGCGGTTTTCTACACCACCAATCACCTGTTTGTCTCCCCTTTGCGTGTCGCCTTGTCAGTGCTAGTCAATCATTCAATGTCACCTCGCGCTCTCTGGGCGGTGTTCATTGCTAGGGAATCTAATAAAGAGTCTTTGAGGCTTGATGACGCTCGGGTTTATGGCTTGGATCCTCACTCTTTGCAGTTCTCAGGTGGCGAAACAAAATGGGAATCGTCCACATTTGCTTTGGAGCATGGTCTTGGACAGGCGGACCCAATCATTGTAGACGAAGAGTTGACTCTTTCCAAGGCTTTTTCGACGTCGATGAAGCCCAGCAAAATCATACCATACTTTTACAGGGCATCAGGCGAGTTCGAATCTGATGATATCACGGTTACAACTCTCGTCACCAATAGTCGATTTGGCGCATTTAGTCGGCTGATTGATCGATATCGGGGTATGTCATGGCTCTAACCTACCGCGTTCGCCTTAGATCGCTCTCTACAGGACCTATTTCAGTCACAATACATGTCGGAAACACTACCAACGAGATCCGGGCCGTCCTTCGATCACTCAAAGCTCTCTATGCCACTTCTCGCAATATGGCTACTTATGTCGACGTACACCTCGTTATTGACTCTTTCGACCGGCAATTTAACACATGGCGTAATATTGCTCGTTTGTTTGCACGAACTGACTACGTTATGGTGCTCGATGTCGACTTTTACCTTTGTACCGATTTTCGCACCGCGATAAGGGACACGCCACACATCATGGACAAGCTTCGCAGAGGTAACGCTGCTTTAGTCGTCCCAGCCTTTGAGTACACCAAATATTCGGATGGCCTTGATTCTTCTATTTTCCCTCGAGACAAGCGGGTGGGACACTCGCCTGACCTTCCTAGCCCTGACTAAAGCACATTAGACGCTCCTCAACCTCGTCAAGTCCAAACGCCTTGGAATGTTCCATGCTTCATGGATTCCGGGGCATAACAGCACTGACTACAAGAGATTCTACGCAGCGCCGCCAGGGAATGTCTACAAGGTCACGCAATATACTTCAGCTTATGAGCCATATGTCATCATCAAAAGGGAGGGTCCACCATGGTATAAACACAGGCTTATTTCGGTTGATCATGAATCACTTCCACTTCTTGACAGGTGTGACGAAAGATTTATAGGTTATGGAGGTAATAAAGCCGCGTGTCTATTCGAGATGTACATCTCCGGGATCTCTTTTTTCGTCCTCACCGATCATTTCATTATTCATCAAAGCCATCGGTACGAAGAGATTGCAAGAAAAAACGAGGTGTCTTGCAAGTTCATGGTCCTCGAGTTCTCGTTTTAATCAACTTGCAGAGAAGGTACAACAAGAAGTTGTTTTCCGAATTTAAGGAAGAAATATGCTTTCGGTCTCACCTACATCATCATGTTCCCTCATGTTATTGCTTATCAAGATCTTAGTTACCTCAAGATGTACAACGATCACGGTCTCTTGAATACGACCCAAAGTGCAAATGCTCTACAAGAATGCAAAGGCCGCAAGCGCGTCATAAGACTCACAGAGATGTCGATAGGAGGAGATCTTTTGGATCCACTAGCCACATAGGTGCATAGGTACCTTTACGCACTGTCTATCTTACGATTTTATATTTGACAAGTCGATGCGGCTATGATCACCGGACACGGTCTGCTGACACTTTGTCGAGCACAATTGTTTGCATATTTTCTTCAGAATGTCAGCACAATCGTCTACATATTTTCTACTGCCGCGTCTTGAACATTTGAGCAGTTGGGCGAGCGCGATGAAGTTGATAGGAGACACACGGTTGTGATGAAGGGATCGCTAAAGTTTTGAGAACGCCCTTAAACCTGTCGGACGAGCGGGCCGGCATATTCACCGGTCTTGTGTCCAGAGACCTCAGAGAAGATATTAATTATCGATGATCTGCTGGTATCCGGCATTCCCACTCTTCTATCGATTATCAACTCGTGCAACGTTCCCAAATTCAACGACTTTGTGTTAAGGAAATCTTCCTGGTATGCCGAGAACAAGTTCATCAAAGTTATCATTCTCATTAGGCCTCAGAGAAATGGCACCCCAAGTTCTCATCTGCGGTAAAGAAGCTTCATGAGACTGGTAGTATCCGACATTAATCAACTACATACTACCCAAGGTCGCATTGTCTGGGCTCACGACGACGTCAAAGAACTCCTCGGTGACATCGCAGAAGTGGTCGTAAGCGATCGAGTGCATCTGCAATACGATTTAGTGTATAATTCTCATCCCAACGATAGTATCTTGATTCCAAAAATCGCTCGGAATTCCTAGCCGCATTCCAGCCTGGAGGAAGATATTTCAATGTGAAGGGCATATACAGAGAAAACGGATCGTCAGCAGAGATCATCGGAACCTTCGACAAGGAGATAATTGACGGACTCTCCGCGAACGTCAAGTGGATCGCACATAATGGTGCTGGATATGATACTGTCGATGTCCACGCCTGCATCGAAAGGGGTGAGTAATGATTTCTACCCGAGGTAATACGTCGTCTGACCCATCTTGACAGGGATATACCTTTCCAACACACCCGGGGCTGTGGATGACGCCACAGCCACCACCGCCCTCTATCTCCTCATTTCAACACTGCGCCAATACACACTCTCTGAGAGATCACTACGCTCAGGGCAATGGAAACCAGCCGATTTGTCTACCAAGACTCACGACCTTACTGGTCGCACGCTTGCTATCTTAGGCCTAGGTGGTATTGGCCTGCGTTTCGCGGAGCTCGCACACGCATTCCCTATGCGCATTATCTACCATTCCAGGAACAAGGTTCAGAATGCCCCCGAGTGGTGCGAATACTTCGAGAATATAGACGAAATGCTGGCGCAAGCTGATGTCTTGAGTGTGCATGTCCCACTTCGTGCTGACACGGTTGGTCTCGTGGGAGAGAAGATGATACGTGCTTTGAAACCGGGTGCAATCATTATCAACACTGCACGTGGAAAGATCATCGATGAAGAGGCAATGATCAGTGCGCTGCAAGACGGTCATGTTAGTTCTTCAGGCTTTTATTTGACGAATGAGGTGCACTGATTGGGTATAATTCGTAGCTCGCATCTGTGGGTCTTGACGTCTTCCCCAACGAGCCTGAAGTCAATCCACAACTCCTCAAATTCCCAAATATCACACTGCTGCCTCATATGGGTACGGAAACCCAGGATTCACAGCGCAAAATGGAGGTCCGTGCGCTACAGAATTTGAGAGATTACTTGGCTACTGGAATGGGCAAAGACCTGGTTCCTGAATGTAAAAACGCCAAGAAATCTGACCTGTAAGCCTCGTGCTTAATCAGTGCACTATAACACTACTTGTATAAGTAAGTAGGGGTCAAAGTATAGGTGCCAGCTACAATCTATGGGTAGAAGATTTACCATAGGTGTAACAGAGCGCCTATTTCAAGCTTCTAATTGTTCACGTCACCTACCTAAGTAGAAGCCGCTGCTGGAAACAGACCACGAGGGATCCTCGAGGTCCAACATTTAACGCCCGTGACTGCAATAAGACCCTTTTCTGACCAACTATACCTGTCAAGATCGATACAAGCGCTGGCCAGAGCCATGAGCAATTCAGACGCGGCAAGAGTGGCAAATGGACTGAAGGATACCTTGATTGAACTGTGAGTGTAGCCATATCCGCATTTTGTTCCTCATTTTGTTCCTCATTTGATTCTGCAACCCAAAGTGAGACGAGTCTCAAGACTTTCAACGCGCAGTCGGCGAGCGCCTTTGTTTCAGGAGTCGATTCAGACATGGTAAGCGCCCGATGAGAGATACAAGTCCCACTATTTATGTTCTAGTCCTCCTCCACAGGACCGAACTTCTGAGATAGAAGAATTAAAAAATCGCTTGCGCAAACATCGGAAAGCACAGAATCGTCTCATCGGCGGAGCCAAAAAGACGATAAGAGAGGATTTGAAAGTAGATATTCAAAATCGCCTGGGGTTTGCAAAATCTTCTATCACCAAACGCCGCACTTAATGCTCTTGTACCTATAGACAGACCATTTCGGCATGGGTCAAAAGCGAAATTACACTTGAAGTAAAGGAGCAAGTGAAAGAACAGATTCGAGAATACGTCCCTGTGCCACTGCAACAGCAGGTACTGGAGAACAAGAAACAGATATCTGACATCAAGATATCTCTGCTGAATTCGTAAGTCAACAACTCAACCCGACAAGACTCCACTCACGTTGTTTTTTGAAATCCAAACAGGGAGGCAAGAGTGAGGAATTCGACATTGAAAGCCACGAACCTCGACGAACCCCTGAAACCTCTTTACAAACTTGACGGTAGCAAGAGCCACTTATATCCAGCTGACCTGCGCTCACTCTTCGCTTACGACCGTAAGTGGCTAGAACATACGACAGATCACCAATCTCAGTCCCAATAAGTTGATATGGCGAAAGAACTAGTGAGAGACTTTGGAATGGAAGCGGATGATCATTCACTCCAGGTCAACTACGGATGGTTCATGAGACATATAGGTACGTTCAGGACGCTTTTACTGGTCGCCCGAAACCCATGGAAGTGACTCAGGGATCGAGAACGTGTGGACCATGGCAGAAGGGACTCAGCTCGTCATACTGTAGTTGCGGCTTGTTATTTAGGATAAATCGTGGGAAAAAATACTAAATTGACACTTGGACGAGAACTCCTTGTGAGATGATGGTAGGCCGTATCTTCGCTCTTTAGGACATACGCTCACACCCTTTCCAGGAGGATTCATCACCGCTCGCTCAGGTTATCCAGGCCTATCAGAAGTTGAATCACGCTGAGCTCGTCTTATTTCTCAAAGCCCGTAACTTGCCCACTACTGGATCTGATGCGGACCTTGCTTCGCGACTCGGTCATCACGACATCCATACTTACCACTTTCCATCAACGCCTACTGGATTGCAGAAAAAATCGCCCATACTCCCCTCTCCGAAGTCTCACAAGTCAGGCTGTCTTCCTAGCCTTCCAATCGAGATTTTGGCCGATATACTAGACTTTGTTGGAGACTGGGAGTTGGCAAAAGCAGTCGGAGTACCTACCAGCCTTCCAAAGCCTCCAGAATGGTCTCGTGCATCAGTCACAGACAGTTCAATGCTATCTGGACGTGTACCCCTCATTCGTGCTGCGAACCCACGCTTGAACCTGCCGACCAAAGTCGGGGCGGTCCTCGCTGTCCGATTCGCTTACGATAAGGTCCTTGAGTACTTTCTTTCTGCACATCACTCCATTTTCCAGTCAGTATTCAAAGACGATTTGATTCCAATAAACGCCTCGCGACATGGACGCACCGATATCCTTTCATGGTGGAAACATGGGTTTGAACGTCATCCTCAATTGATCCCTTCTCCCGCACCAGGATCGATTGCAGAGGCTATTGACGGAGCATCCAGGAATGGACAAGTCGCATCCCTGGATTGGTGGTTGAACTGTGGGCAACCATTGGAGTATACCGAAGCCGCACTTGAGCAAGCTAGCGCGAAAAATCGTATTCCGGTGCTCGATTGGTGGCTACAACAACACAAACTCACTGGTATTCCCCTTAAAATTGGGCGCGTTATGGAGATGGCGAGCACCGCCGGCCATGTCCAAGTTTTGGAGTGGTGGGCTGCTTCCCGACTAGAGCCAAAGTATGATCACCATGCTATGCAACACGCAAGCTGTCATGGAAAGGTTGAAGTTCTTGAGTGGTGGCTCAAGAGCGGATTGCAAGTCAAATTTGACCAGGATGCTCTGACTGGTGCCACAAGGCACAACCGGCCAGAAGTTTTAGAGTGGTGGGATAAATCTGGCCTTCCGATCCAGTATCGAATGTGTGACGTCGAGGAAGCGCTGGAAGACGCGATTGGCGGCGGAGAAGATGCCCGAGCTTGGTGGAAACGGAAAGGTATTGATTTCAACGCAAATGACAAGGAGTGGATGAAGTCCCAGAGTCTTAATTAGCTCTTCTATCCCGTGAGTTTATGTTTTCCGTCAGGTTATCGAGTGGTTTATGTATATTTTTGGTATTGAATTACATTGCATTGCTTCCTGTACCAGCTCCACACCGAATTTATTGCGAAACCCAGCCTCGCCGACTTCTTGTAACTACCGTCAGCAACGCACGAGTCCCTGTTTCACGACAAACTTAGTCGATATTGGTATATAATTCTTGAATCAACAAACCCGGCCCGATTTTCTGCAGTGGATAGCATCTGACTTCCGGATCTTGAAGCTTGCACACAATTGTCGAAACCATGAATCATATGATCGTCCTGGTCGTGGACCAACGGGCATGCGAGATGAATCAAAATAGGTATCATGTTGAAGGGTACACCTTTACCCAGAGGACCAGCTGTTGGGAATTGTTTGTGACCCATGTCATGAGGTGGGTCAGTCAAGCGAAGTGTCTTCCCTTCTTGTGAATCCTTCTAGTTCCACGAGTTTCCGAACAATGTGACGCGTTGACAAAATCTGCTTTGTATACCATGGTCTGCGTTGAAGTCGTACACAAACGACTCAATCAAGGTTGGAAGTACGCGATTCCAAGTACATACTTAGCACTCCCGCATGTCTCAGTATAACATCCAAATCCTCCTAGTCATCCTAATTGCCGACAAGCTCCGTCAGGTGAATCTCTATCAGAAGCCGCAATGAAACCTGCGAATAAAAGAGAAGTAGTATGGCCGCTGAATGCGAGTCGAGTCCTTTCATGATGGTATTATATAGCCCATGCTGCTGTAATGTGACATTGATGGTGTGGCAAGGGCATTCTGGTACAAGTCGAACGAAGCCCAGTACTAGTAATGACGTGAGATGATGGAAGACAGACTCGGAAACTTATATGCTAGGGGCCAATGTGTGGTGTGCGAACATGAGTCGTGTTTGTCTTTACTGGAGGAGAAAAGATACTTTGGTCAATGCGTTGAGACTCAAGGGACCGCGACGTAATCAAGATTTTCTTTAACCTACGTTGACACCTTTGCCGAAGTTAAGGATCTTCTTATACGGCCGTAAGCTTGTAGACGTCTGTAGCTATTGTCCTTGGATCACAGGTACAACACTGCGCTGATGTGCTACGATTGGAGTGGCTCTATCCAAGCAGCTGTAAAGTGTCCGTTGAACTTGTATCTGAGTTCACCAAAACACTGATTACTAGGACAGTATATCCCATTCGAAATCTTACTCAGAATCGTTGAATTAAGCATTAGAAAGGTCTTTTCCCACAAATTCGAAAGACTCGCTGTATTTGTGTATGTGTCCGGCAAACTTTGAGAAAGTATACTCGTATTGTGCCTCCGAATGATTTGAGTGACTATCTGATTGCATCCATCTCCCACCTTTCCAAGACCTTTTGAAATCGAGGTATCGACCCCTCCAACTGCCAGCGGATCTTGTGCTCTCGAGTGTTCTTGATCGAGCTGTCCTGTTCAAGTTGTGAAACTTATTGCTACTTCTTTCCAAGTGGCGCACATGCCCAGAACCCAGAGGAGCCGTCCTCGCTAAGAATACACAGACGCTCAATACACGTGGTTTCATTCCCGTTTCGGTGACCTAATGCCTCACGCAACCATGCTGAAACGTCGTGTGGGCAACTCTAGTGACTCATGCCTGTATTGATTCATCAGACAGCGTTGACCCCACGCAAAGAACTGGAATATCACAATCAATGTCACTGATTATGGGATGGATGTTCGATACCCTCTACCCTCCTCATCGATAAGATGGTCATCTTGCCGATAATCGTGCGCGGAAGTAGAAAATCGATCATCAGTCGTGGCGAATCAGATCCTTGCCAACAGAAGTTGCATCCGAGATGGCATCGTCCTAGATTATAGACTATAGCAAAAACATTTTAACCTATTAAGGCCAGTACGTAAGATTGACTTCGACACGATCGTCGTGATTGTAAAAGATACGAGCGCATCTTTGTCGCGTGTCCGCACTGCCACAATAAACAGCGATTGACACTGCAAGGAAGCGATTACAGGTATAAAAAGACGGCGAGTAGCTACCTGCACTCGTCGACACCCAGACAGTCGCAAATTTACACCCACGACCTCCACTGTGAAGCAAAATGTCGAACTATACTAGTCTCGTTTTTAATGAGTTTCCTGGAATGTACGCGTCAAATTATAGGATGTCCAGCCATCGAGCATCAGAAAACATCACAGGCGGCGGCCAAATCTCGCAAAGCTATTGCCAGTCTAGTAGTAGCTTAGCATCTGCCCTCACGCCTGTGGTTTCAAAAGTCGATAAATCAAAGTAATTCATGACTATGCACAGTTACCAATTCGTTTGTTAATTTTGTTCCAGAGCCCACATGTGGCCTCAACGCAGTTCTGACGAGACTGACTCGCAAGCTCAGTCGCCACAGTCCCCTCTGAACGATAAAGGTTGGTACGACGAGCGTTGCATGCCTGGTCAGACCATCCCTCAAAGCGCAAGCGTTGTGCCTGGGCGCCACACGGTCAGTCCATACCTTGGCAAATTACTTCTTCTTCTCCTGATTGAAACTCAGTATGACTTGAATACGGTCAATTGTCTTCAGGGCGACTATGAAGGTGATCATCCGCCATTGGACTATGATGCAGGTCGCAGGCGTGCCGTGGCTCCAGCACCACAAGATATATATCAACTTCCGCAACAGCAGCGACAGGTTCCCAATAGCAAACTTAAGAGCTCCATCGACACCGGGCCTGGCATTCCTTTGCATACTTCACTCTCTGTTCCAAAGCCGTCAGTCAGCCCGACGGGCCACCAATCACCGTTCTCGTACTATGCCGAGCCAAGCTTGAAGCGCCTATTTTCCGATGAGGCTACAAACGATAATGCACGCCTCAATGCCACCCCGACGTATCTTACGTCTTCGGGCTATTCCATCCCAGAACAGCTTACGCCCGCCGCTGGGCAGCCGACATTGTCACCTAGATTCCTCTACGTTAACGTGGACAATCTAGAGGATGAACCGGCCATTCACTGTCCTTATAAGTGGTGCAAATCGACTTTCACGCGGTCGAATGACTTAGCAAGGCATCTCGCCACGGCTTCGATGCACCGAGAGGCAGTACCTGTCGATCCCTCCAAACGGTGCCGCTTATGCGGGGAAGAATTCTCCCGCTCTGATGCTCGTAATCGACATGAAATCAAGCGATCCTGCGGAAAGAAGCGAACTCGCAGAGCTGCAGCGGTTTGAAGATGGATGTAGTATCGCATCCTACTAGACGTCAGAAAAAACCTCCGAAAAGGGAGTATACAGTGAGGTGAAGTCGTTGTGCCTATCCTTAATCTGCGTACGAGTGTCGTATGCTAGCGCTTGAAGCCACTTAATTGCGATCAGCAGGGACATAAAATGATTCAACTTTGAACTCGTAGACGACAAAGTATTCTAATAGACCTGGAAGTTTAATTTAGCAAGATAAACAGTTTCAAAACATTTACAGACCGGCATGCAAAAAACTAATTGAGCCGTTATCGTCTGCTTAGCCTTCAAGCTCGTGAAGATGTCTGAAAAGAACGAGATGAATATGCGATCTCAAAAAGGAAGAAAAACCTTACTGTCCAAGAACTTTATTCATTTTGAACATGTCAATCTTGTCCACACCAAATATACCACGAAGGCCGGCGTCACAAATAATTTCACGTCTGTCCCCAGGATTTTGCAACTCGTTATCCTTGATATAAACCCATAGTTGTTTGACCACCTGTGGCCGCGAGAGTTGATCAACTTTAAGAACTGCTGCGAGTGGTTCGCTAGGACAGACATCAGAAATAAAGTAAAGAATCACGAAAGGGGCTGTACCTTAAAAGAAACTCCTTCGCGAAACCACCTTTTGCACCCCCACCACTGCTCCTAGAAGGTTTCTTCTTCGACTTCCTTCCACCACCATCCCCATTGTCATCATCAGAATCTACGGTTTCCGCACTCTTTTTCATCCTCCCACCCTTCTTCAGAGCACCGTTCATACTCCCACGTGCCCTTGTAGGTTTCGTTGAAGTCCGTCGAGAGCGACCATTGAGCTCATTAGAAAGCTGACGCGCCAGTTCTGCGTCACTGAGCTCATTTTTGAAAACCTTCTTCGCCTTCTTGGGCACAGGGGCTGCTTCGATTTCATCATCATCTACTTCCTCTTCGCCAAGGTCTTCCTCGCCAAGCTCCTCGTCTTGTTCCCGTTGCCGTGACTCCGGCATTTCCTCTACATCGTTACTTCCCTCAGCCTGTTGCGCGTTGACTCTCTCAAAAACCCTCCCAATAACAGCGTTAATCTCTTCCCTGTTGTCCCGCAAAAATTCTGGAGTAATAGATGGGTCGCCTTTGATCAATTGACGGCGAACACTCTTTGCGCTGATGGTCGTCAAGTCAGTGTGAGGAGCGGACAAGATCTTGAATATTGGGTTTTCCAGAGAATCAAAGTCAAAATCCATAGCTCATATAGAAATCCAGGGCTAAAAGAGCGGTGAGGAGGACAATGGACGAGACTGCGGGTGTAGAATAGGTCAAGTCCAGCAAGTCGATCGCGGCTGTCGGGGACCGCGTTTGAGTGTGACAATAAGCACGTGACATATTTTGAGATGCTGCATTTAACCAGAACTATCCTCAAGGTGATAATATTCTGTTACATGCAGATTCCTCATCTGTGCTCAATATGTGCTAGGATCAAGCAGTACCTCTTCTCTGGTCATAAAGATAAAGGCATCGTCGACTCCGGTCTCGCTCTGTGAATGATGCACAGTTGTCCTGTAAGGTGCTATGCTGCGAGGAATCTCATTTCAAGTCTCCTTGTCCATTATTTGGGATACTGTCTCTGGCTGATGTTCAAACGCCATATATATAACTGGATGGGAAGAAAAGTATCTCGTCCATCGTGCTTTACGTCAAGAAATGTGGTTCTACTGATCTCATGAGTGTGATCTACGTTGTCCTGTTTGGCTAGAAAACCAAAATAAAGTGGTATGTAAAGCATGACGTCAACAAGATTTTCCGTAAACCTGACCAGTTTACTTGCAGGTTGATAAGTCGCTGTATTGGCGTGGATCTGTACAAACGCCAGCCGCGTACTCGCAATATGATGAAGGTCGAGGAAAGAAACTATGTCAAATTCATCGCGTGGCTGACATGTAGTGATCGAATCCATCTGTATAAAGGTAATTGGAAAGCCGGCAAATTCTCAATTATTCTCTTGTGACCACCATGGTTCGTACTCGCAATAAAGTCAAGCTATCCTTGGCGCGTGCTTCTACTCCCGTCTCCGTCCGTCAACAGGTCCCCTTGTCCTCTATGAATGACTACATCTACGCCAACCTGCCCCAGAACCTAAGGCATCCTTCACCTTCAGTGTTCCCCGGCACCACTCATTCGCATTTCCATAGCATCTCCCAACCCCCGCTCGTCCTTCCTTCCACTCACCCTTCATCAGAACCATCCCCGCCTTTAGTAATTACTCCTTCCTCCGCCCATCCACCGTCCATGTGTAACCCGCAACCTCTGAACATCCCTTCTTTGTCAGAATCATCCTCTCAGGACCCGAGCTCTGCCCCGCCTCTAATATCTACTCATTACTTCGCCCACCCGCCGTCAATTGCCCATCCACTACCTCTGGACATTCTTTCTTCCGGTTACCCTTCGTCAGAACCATACTCTCAGAACCCGAATTTCGCCCCGCCTTTAATATTTACTCCTTACTCCGCCAACCCACCGTCCATTGCCAACCCACCATCCATTGCCCATCCACCATCCATTGCCAACCCACCGTCCATTGCTGACCCACCGTCCGTCGACAACCCACAACCTCTGAACAGCCTTTCTACCATTCCATCCGCATGTACTTTGGAAGAACTCTTTCAGGACCTGAGTTTTGCCCCACCTCCAGTGTATACCCCTCACTTCGCCCATCCAGAAGTTCTCAATTCGCCGCAGCTTCCTCCCGTGTTTACCTCGGAAAACATGGACATCTGTTCGCTCTTGTTAGAAGACGATATTGATATGGAAGTGGAATGTATGTATCCTCTCTCACAAGGCTGGCATCACGACTCGCTCTGTGCTGGTTTGATAGGCGAAGTACCAGCTGGCGAAGTACTAACTGACGAACTACTACCTGGCGAACCTATGTGCATCGACAGTGTTGAATTTGTAATGCAGGGTAAGACTTTTTTCAACCTCTTCAACATTATCTCAAATTGAAATGTATTTCATCCAGACATCGACGATGATACATCCCATATTGTAGAAGCGGCGATACGGAGGAATAACTTTGGTCTTTGTACGAGCCTTCCATACCCTCTCATCGCTCATCCCTGTACCACGGTTCCAACGTGTGACTTCCCGTCGATCCAATATCCCGAGTCATGTTATCCTCTCCCTCGCTTTCCCACTGTCTACGATGAACTTGACACACCCAACCCTTCACCTGAACGGCCCGCCATTGATGAGGCCTACGTTACTTCCGTATACCAATCCACATCCCCTTATCAGTCGTTGAACAAAAACCAAGAAGCTCTGGGCTGGTCCGTCAATAACGCTACTCTAGTCCACCCTGTCCATATGGTTGGTCATACGTTCTCTTCTCACGAAGCTGAAGAGCGAGTAACCCCCCAATGGGTTTCCAGCGAGATAAGTCCCGTTTGTTCTACCGCTGATCTATTCCCATATACATGTTCCTCCCATTTCAAAACCCTCGAGCCGTTTATCAACGGCGGGGCTCTCGTTCACCCCACGCACATATTCGCATCACATCATCTCCCGTCCCATCTAACGTCACACCATCTCCCGTCCCACTCAAGACAAGAACTTCGTACAGTGGAAGATCCTTCCGGGTGTGTGCAATACAGAAAAATCCCCCAAACACAATCGTACCAACCACACTTGGGGAACGCGACATACAAAGTCAAGGACCTCGTTAAACGATCCCGCCCAATGCGATGCCTTCCCGGCCATATACGGCCTCGAAGAAATCCTCTACCTCCTGAAGTTCCCGAGAGAAATTCGTGGACTTTTGGTAGTTTGATGAGGAAGAAGGAGGTAAAGAAAGTCGAATCTGTAATCAATGTCGATCATCAGATTAAGAGACTGAGATTGTCATCACAAATCGGACCAGCCGTTATTCTCCAGATCTCCGCGTCGGTTCTCAAGGTGCCAGCCGCGATCTTGGTCGATATCGCGTCGGCAGTGGTGAAGACCTCTTTCAAGGCCACGAAAGGTCTCATATCAACCATCGGTAAGATCGTCAAGCGAACATCAAAGCCTCCTCCTGAGGTGATTGTTATTGACGATGACGATGAAGAAGAACTCGAGGTGTATCATATGAATTTGTCCGTCTTGGCCTTACTGACGACGTTCTACTTTTCAGGTTATCAATCAGCTCTTAATCTGACCCTCTGACCCTTGCAGATATCCTTCTTGAGTTTCGGCTCGGTTCATCCCTCCTGATTCTCCTTCGCGTCTCTCACTTTTCACCTCCTCAACAGCAAGCTGTACGTACACCCGGACTGCTCAAATTTACCCATCACTCGTTGGAAACCTTCTGTATCAAGACTCCTAGAAATAAACATCAACTCGTCGGCGCATACGGTATTTCGCCTCAAAAGCTAGGCCCTTCCTAACCCTACAAGGTCAGGACAGGTACCGACGTCGACTCTTTGAACTTCCTATTGAGATGCCTCTCGTGCTCAAGGCCCCAACTGCTGATTGAATGTGGTGATACTATTTCGGGATCCGCTTATGGATTTCTTGTCATTCTCAATGTACTTGTGTATTTTTGCAATTTACTTCAACTTATCCTTCAAGTTGACGAACGAAGTATTGAAACCAATGGTCCATTCTACGCATGAGTCTCTCGATCACTCAACATGTCCAATATCCATCAATTTCCTGATCATTCGATCACCCAAACTGCTGACCTTCGTTTTGATCACGTCTCATACAATACGCGATGTGTCTGATGACGAAAAACAAGAACGCTTCACGAACATCATCAAATTGTTTATCTTTCCATTACTTCGCAGGCACTCTCGAAGTAATCTTCAGGGCCCGAACACTGTCCCTGTCTTATTCAGCATTTTTACGCTTTTGAGTCCACTTGAAAATGAGCATAGGTTGGGAAATGACGAATAACTTCCAGTAAACACAGCGCACTTGAACTCGAGTTGGGTCTATCGTCACTTGATGGTACCGATGGTGCTGCCCAGTTCGACGCTTCGAGGGTAGCTTGGGGAGTGTTGAGGTGGGATGATTGTGTGGCAGGAAAGATTCTGCACAATGGGTTGGGAGAGGGTGAGACGCCCGGGGAAGGCGAGGTTTCGCGACCGTATCATGCCTCCGTGAAACGTGTCTAGAGTTACAGAGAATTAGATGTGGTGAGGGTTGCTGTTGTGTTCGCCTTCATTTTTAGTATATAAATCACAGTCCTGTCTGTACGAAACAGACTAACTCAAATTCAAGTTTTTGAGAAGAGAGGTTGGTTCCAGTGTCAGTATTTTCTTGAGAGATGGTCGTGACTTGATGTCGCGTTCTTGAGTCACAAGAAGTATCATACCCATTGCCCATTGTTAATTAGTCTATTAGGGACGCTTCTACCGTGGTGTATCCTTGCTGATACGACTCTAGTTGTCAAGCGGAGGCAGTAGATGTCATGGGAGTATCATCGTGTTCAATTTTTTTTATTTGGTGATTCAAGGGATTTATGCAAAAACATTCAACACGATTGTCTCAGAGTTGACATCTCTGCATGGCCTCACCCCTGCATCGGCCCAAGAGCTATGCCATCCTAACTACCCTACAAGATCGTGATAGGGACCTCCGACGTCCATTTTCTGAACCTCTCAGTATTCGGGTTGTGGATTCCTGTGTATATTCTCAATGTATTTGTAAATGTATTTCAAATCTACCTTGATTTTCTCCATTCAAGTTACCTGACGGACATGAAGTATTTGTACCATTCTACGTATGGAGTCTTTTAGTCACTCAACATGTCCAGAATGCATCAGTTCCCGTGAATCCAATGCATTAAAATTACAATAAAATGTATTCATTCATCGAAAAATCATCCAATCATTTCTGGCTGGATCACCTGGAGGGGGAAAGACTCCCAAGTTAGCGGGGCGTTGTTCCTCCTGCTGACCCTCGTTCTGGTCACGCCTCATCCGGTCCACAATGCGTGCTCTGACATAGAGCAATACGGATATCAAGAGGCAGAGAAGAACGAGAAGGAACGTTTCACGAAGATCATTGAAGTGTTCCTCCTCCCTTCGACTTCCTCGTAGGGCACCCTCGAAGTAATCCTCAGGGCCAAAATCACTGTCCATGTCTTCAGCATTTCTCCGCTCTCGAGCCCACTTGAAAATGAGCATATGTAAGGGAAGAAATGAGCAACTTCCAGAGAGTACAACGCACTTGAATTGGATCTTCATCACCACTTGGTGGTACCGGTGGTTGCTGCCCAGCTCGACGCTTGTAGAACTCTTCCTTCGCCTTGCCGAGATACCAGGGCCCGTCTTCTTCTTCGTATTCGGGCTTGTCCTCTGCTTGGGAAGAGACCCCTGACTGTTGGCCCTCGAGTTGTCGATCAGAGTGTGCTGTTGTTGTTGTTGTGGTGGCATCTTAAGGGAAACATTCAGAGATAATCAAGACGAAGGCAGAAGTTAGCAACTTACCAAGCAGGTCTTCCTCAGATGACCAGATACTAAGACCACCCTTTCCTCCCATTAGGGTATGCCAAATACTTCGCACATAGAGTTTTCCGAGAGAGAGTATGACAGGCAAGTATGCCTCAGAATTAGTCTCCAAAGCAAGGTCGTAGTGTCTCTTAGCCAGATGGAAATCCTCAACATGCAATGTCAGTCTCGATCACCAAGATATAGCAAAAATTGCATACTTGAGGAACGCCAATACCATTCTCATACATCCAGCCTAGGTTCCACATGGCGAGGGCACTCACTTGGGTATCAGCAGCAGATTGATAGTACATCGCTGCTTTTTCCAGTCGCGTTGCCTCATCTTGTGCCGGCACACCGAGTCCATGGTAATAATAATCACCCACTTTCACAAGGGCGTCAATGTTGCGCTGGGTTGCGGCACGTGTCCATTGGGTCAATGCTAAGCGGGCTGTATCGTTGGAAGGGGTCATAGGTGAGAAACGAGTAAGGCGCAAGACACTTTTGTCTGAGTGATAGCATAAGCTGAGGCAGGTAAATTTATGCAATCACGAACCTTGATCCAGAACATATGCAAGGTTGTTCTGTGCTACCTCTAGGCCCCTATCCGCAGCGATCCACCACTTCAAGAGAGCAATTTCTTTGGACTGTTCAAGAGGAGACATCCAAGCGATTTCGGCTTCGCGAAGCAAATCTTCGTCCCATCCGCCACGCTCGGAGACAAGCTTGTAAAAGGACACTGCCATCGCACAAGAGCTCGAAGCAACGTGCGGGAGTATGCCAGGTGTTTGAGCCTGATTTGATGCAACTTGCCCGAGATAATAGTATGCTTCAACAGGCGACCCGTACCGAACAGCAGATTCGAAGTATTTCGAAGCCTGTAAAATCTCACCACGTTCTGCACGACAATGAGCATCTGTAGGTGAAATCCGACAATGAGATACTTGCCATAGTGATACTTGCCAAGGTTCACAAAAGCTTCGGCGAGCTCCTGTTCAGCAGCAGCTCCAAAATGAGTAACCGCTTTTTTGATATCAGGCTTGGATCCTGAGATTAAACCATCTCGATAGATGATTCCAAGGCCATTGTAGCATTCCCGATCGCCATGTTCAGCTCCTCGCTCAAACCACATCTTTGCCAACATTGGATCAGCTTTTACACCTTCTCCTCTAAGATACATTCGGCCTAGATAACCAGCACTAGCAGCTGCATAACCTACTGGTGCATGACCATCTTTGAGAGGAAGTGATTTGTGTGCAAGTGGGTTTTGCGGATCGCGAGGCCATATTTGGCGAGCTATCTGTAGGAAGTAGTGCCGGGCATATCCGTAGTTACGGGGCACCGCACCAACACCTTCACTACCTGAAGCAATGCCGCCAGGAGAGCCGTAGATACTGCCTTGGTAGAAAATTTTGCCGAGCCTGTATGCAAAATCGACCTCGCCACGGTCAGCGTTGAACTACAAGATTGATAAAATTTACGTTGTCCCATGAACTCTATAGAAGACTTACAAGATAATATTCGAGTACATCTTCCCAAGTTTCCCCAGCATCGCGAGCCATGCCTGCTTTAATCGCTGGCTTTCCTGCATTGAGCCCTGTTGAGGCAACACTCGCACCTGGTCCGAAGATTCCGCCGACGAGATCAGATAATCGTGTTGGTGTCTGAGGGAGTGTTCGGCCACCAGCAGGCCCAGACTGGAATTTTGCAAGGACTAGCAATGAAAAATTAACCATATGTCAATATTTAAGATTGCCTTTTGTCACCTTGCTCAGAGGCAGCTTCATACCACAATGAAGCTCGTTCACAACTCTCCTGTGTACCTATACCACTCCAATATCGGTAACCAAGAGCCATTTGTGCACCTCGGTGACCTCCGTTGCCAGCAAACGTATAATAAAGTTGGGCCTTAGCTTGATCAACAGGAACAACATTGCGATATCCCGAACTGTAGAAGAAAGCGATGATCGACTGCGAGGTGGCGTTACCGGTCTGTTGCGCGTGGTACAAGAATCCTTTATATGCTGCAATAGGGTCAGACAGAAAATGATGAGTTGGAGGAAACTGTCGGGAAAGTCCTAAGCAACGAAAGCGAAGCAACAAGATGAACGCACAAGATAGATATGAGCCAGGGTATAAATCGCATCCATATTCCCCAATTCAGCAGAATGCTCTAGTAAATCGACCACCTTAATGGCTTTGCCCTTCTGCTCTTGATCTTTCTTCTTTGAGTTCATACCCATGCCATCTCTCCCAAGGCTATTAGAAAGCTGTCGAAATGTATACTGGTGTAATTTCACAACGGTGCGCATGGCGCTTGCGATAGGCCCTTTCCCATGAATGTTTGGAAGAAAACTCGAAAGAAGAGACTTTGAGTTTGAGTTGCCAGACGCAAGATATGGGTCGAATCTGTGTGCCGGAGCATGCGCGGTGAGACTTGCCAAGGTCGACATAGCTTGCTTGTATGCTCGCTCAGCTGGAGTATAATTGAATAATAATACCAGGAGGGAAAAAGCTGCAAACCTTCAGCACTTTGCTCGAAGACATCTTTTAAGGTGTCAGTGGTGGAAACATCGATATTTGTGTCCATTGTCGCGTCGAAATCGGTATCTAACGTCGTCGATGAAGATTCAGATGCGATACTCAATTTGGTGGCATCTGGTGCCTACAAAGCGATTGACGTTCGCAGAACCAAGCAAGGCAGTCATTAAGACTTACAGAAGTCGTTCCCGACGAACTTGCTGCAGTGGCAAGTACAATGAGTCCAACAGTCAGCCAAGTGGCCTTTCGAGGACACAGTTCCCCCCGAAACTTCATGTTGAAATGAGAAGAATTGTCAAAGTAAGCGAGTCATACACCTCTTGAAAGGTCCAGGACCGAGTTTGCCTTACGACACGTTCTCTCGATCATTACACGTCGTCGCTCACGTGCTTTGATCTTATCAGATAAAAAGTCTACACATCTATCTTTCAAGTCGTTTGCTAAACGGGGTGTGTATGAGTGGTGAAGATTTAATCCTTTCCAGCAAACTGGCTCTCTCGCTTGCAGGAAGGAGGACTGCCGAATCCCGCAAGTATATCCACAAAGACTCGTGTAATGGGAAAGAAGTTAAAAGAGAAAGTGCATGCTCTACTAGAGATCGACTTTTAATGAGGGTTTTTCTCCGTGAGTATGAGGGATGAGTCTCAAGGTCAACAAGTAACCTGCCTAGACAACAGAGACGAAAGACGGACGAATGATCAGAAACATGATGTTCGACCCAATCTTTTAAGGCGTCCAATTCTTGGATTAATATGTCGAAGCAGAGGTCGGGGACAACTTCATGAACAAAAAGTGCTTTGTAGAGGATGTCCATGAAAAAGTGCCAGTGCGTCCATGCATGATAATTGCGAGGATATGATTCGCAAGCGCGTCTGATGATTGAAAATTCGCGTCTGATAATATCAGGAGGGACGTTGGGGAGTGGAAACAAATCGGAAGATGTTGTCCATTTCCTAGACGGATCATATGCACTAAGATGAAAACGTCCCTCATGAATGTGACTCAAGAGCCACCGACGATAATCCCATAGAATAGACTCCTTTGCACAGGAGCTCGATCCTCGAATGAGTACTTCGACGAACATGAGTTCCCTTTCGGAGTGGAGATCGCTGCTTTGAATAAGACGTTTACGAGCGTTAAGTGCGGTTTGATGGGCTGGATTGGTGAGGAGGATGATGCACGTCACCACTTTACATACTTCGGGCACGGATCTTGAAGATTGAAACAAGACAAGAGCGGCCAAGTAAAGTTCGTGAAGGACCTTTGTGGGGACTCCGAGATTACCATTGGAAAATAGAAACGGGAAATCAGCGGTTGGCCGGTCTTCTTGGATTGTATCCGCACTTTTCCAGTCCTCAATGCCCCCTGGAAGGAGTTCAATGGAGGCACTGCGATGCAAGAAAATTCAGTAGATTTGGAATGGATACGAAAAAAAAATCATACGGTGATGAATACAAGATATCTGCCAATCTGTGCATGAGAATAGTATGTTTACTTCGTTCCTTGTCCATGACGCACGATTTCCAAAGTTTCGCCAGTAAACCGTTGTCGTTGAGGGCTGTTTTTATGTAAGCGCTGATGGATGATCGCGGTGTGATGCGAAATTTCAGGTCGGCTTGCGACTATTTACTTATTAACTTATGCAGTGGGGTGGCCCTTTCTGCCGTCACGTTTTCAGGCGGTCTCCTTCGCTATATATCCGCCAGGTCCGACCCATAGGCTTTAGGAAGCAGAGCTTCATGGCTGCAAGACCCCTTAGTTTTAATGATGGACCTCTCGTTTGGATCGACTGCGAAATGACTGGCCTGGATCCGCGTAAGGACAAAATTCTGGAGATTGCGGTACTTTGAGGCTGTTAAGATCCGTCCATACTACTAGTACTGACACGCTATAGGTCATCATTACCAATGGAAATCTGGAGCCAGTGGATGAGGGCATCGAACATGTCATACGTACTGACAGGTCTGTTCTGAATGCGTATGTAATAACTTCTTGAATGGCCTTTTGACGCGTTATAAAGTATCCTTTTGCAGCATGAATAAGTGGTGTATAGATCAGCATGGCCATGTTAGTTTCCTTTCTCCAGCAGGGGTCCCCGTTCTTACATATGGACCGATAGTCTGGTCTGACCCGGGCGTGTTTGGAGTCGACTCACTCTCATGCCTTCGTGTACAAGTCCGTTCTAGCTTACGTCAAGCGATGGATCCCTCACAAGAGAACCGCCTGTCTCGCAGGGAATTCAATTCATGCCGACAGGGCATTTCTCGTGGAATCAATGCCCGAAATAGTTGATTGGCTACATTACCGGTCTCTCTCAATCATTGCTCATTGTGGATAACTGCTGAAATCTTTTCCCATAGTGTCGTAGGTGTGTGATTCATCCTGAAAAACCTTTCTTGTTGACAGACTGTATATGCACTATCTCAGATGTCTCCTCAATAAAAGTTCGCTTATCAAGTCACTCCTTCTAATATTTTCGATCTCATGCCCCGGTTTTCCAGGAACTCTCGCGCAGATGGTTCCCTCGACGACCTATACCCCTCCTCAATAAAGAGACCAATCACAGGTAAACTGCTATGCTTGATTTAGATCGTGTCACCTGAATGTTCATAGGGCTTTGGACGACATTCGCGGTTCAATTGAAGGTAGGACTTCCCTAATTTACGGGTGGATCCTTATGAAATTGGACTGATGATTTTCTAGAGCTGAAATGGTACAGAGAAAATATTTTCATTCCCTCTGCTTTGTCACAGGAATAGAGGCTGGAACAATCTTCGATGACATATAGTTTACGCAAGCCATTTGTCAACGAATTACTGTACGTAGAGTAGAGGAGTACAGGTGCTCTACAATGGTCGCATGATACTACCGTAAATGCATCTAATTCTGTTCTACGTTGCAAGGAGTCTAAAGATTAAACGACTAAATAAGGATACTAAATATCAAGTGACAAAGTTGTCGGCGTTATGGCCATGGAGTGCGCAATAATATTTCGTGGTAACCACATATGGGTGTGGACACAACATCAGAAGTCCCACAGGGTTCCCTAAGGATGCAACATTGTCAGAGACAGCAAGTATGTCAGGCAGGAAGGGCGTACGAAGGCAGGAATTCCGGCTTCCTTACAACCTTCCATCATCTCCTTGTTTCCCTGATAATTGGAAGTGATGAATACAACCTCAGCTCCCCAGGAGACGTAGGTCTCTTTTATGAGTTTCATCACATCTGGGCGACCTCCTACGGAGAACAATGACCCATACGTAAGAGTTGATTTTGAACGATAGATACATACCTCGCTGCTTCGAGTCCCATAATGTGACACGCTCAGGACCCAAGTTGTTGTGGATCAAACCAGATATTGTCGGGCCAAAAGTCTTCTCCTGATCAGACCCTATCCAGATCAGATACCTCGAAAAAAATGTCAGTAATCATAATTGGGAACCCGTCACGGGGCATACCAATCTGGGCTCTACAGATACGAAAGAGATCAGCTTTTGGCACGGACAGTAGATGTGGCTGTGGATCACCTGAAGGCAAGTGGAAAGAGCCGCACCGAGTCCAGTTCCGGTACACACCCTTATTCCACGCTTATAAAGAGTTGAGGTATTGGAAACACCTGCGAACTGTACCACAAAGTGAGCTGTTGTATGATGACCATCACTGAAGGAAGAGGATGTACCTTCAGTTGTCTGGTCCAGATCCGCTGAGGCGGCTTCTCCACGAGGCTCCGCGTAAAATCGCCTTGAACTCCACAAATGAGGTAGTGGTGCTTGGCGTGCCTCCCTTGTCTGGAAGCGAAGCATCATTCTCGGCAATCAAGGTGACAAATGGGAATAGGATCCTACGATATGATACCGAACGCGTGATACTCTAAAACACTACCTCGGCTAATTCTTGCAAGGAGACCTTGCTGCATTCCGCGCTCGAAACGCATGATGACGACTTTGGGGGAGGGCTATGCTGGAATCAGTCACATGAGACTGTGGGGATTTTAAGGAGCCTTACAATTTCCACATCGACTTTGACTTCCCGGATGGTGAACCATGGGATGACGACACTGCGGGATCAAAAGTTAAAGAGCCGAAGAAACGGATCGAGACCGGACTTACAAGACCGTCATTCCCAGAACGTACCAAAAGTCCTGCTGATGCACTATGTGGACGCCGTTGGGGTTCCAACTTTGGATGTTACTGTCCCAACTGTCCCCAAGAATGACGAAAATCCATGCTGGCAAACATCAGTGCAATTCACTTGCATCGAGTGTGAAAACTTACTGGAGAGTAGTCCAGACCTGGAGACAATGTCTGAGTATCTTCGATAGCAAATTAGATGACGTAACGACTCACCAACCCATGAATCGATGGTGGCGTTCAAAGACACTGTTCATACGATTAACCAACAAAAAAAATGTTGACATAAGAAAGACGTACTTGTGATGAGTATTTCGGACCCAGGGAAGGGCCGACATTATAGCTATGAGGATGATAACGAGCGTAATCAAACCAAAGACGAGGACAGAGGTGTGTGTGGTCTTGTGGTGGATGAAGATCCAAATCATGCGGAAGACGAGCCACATGAAACCTGATAGCGCACACCCCGAGTGTATACCACCGAGGTGTTGCAAGACAGAGGTGCAGCCCAGCCGGAACCATAGCGGTGTCCACTATGGTGAAGGATATCAGCGGGAGAATTCAACAGAAAGAAGGCGATCACCTTCGCGAAAAGAGTGTTAACTATAAGGTAGAGTAACCGTCCAAAAAGCTCGTTTCGCATAAGAATAGCAACGAGCAGATTACCCAGTACGAATGCACCGCTGTAATGTCGAGGGTATTGCCATGTTCCTGTGGAAGCCAGTACAACGCCGACGATATTCAATGAGACAACGAGAGTGAAAAGTTTTCTGTGCAAAAGGTCAAGTCTGAGACACCGAATAAGACAACAGGTGACATACCGGTAGGTGTTGAACCATAGTTGTCCACGTATCCAGATACTGGCTTTATGAGGCGCAGGCTTCTTTGTCAATGGGAGCAGTATCTTTGCAGATGCTGGCACCTTCACTACTCGTTTCTCATCATGGTGGTGAGAGTCATGAGAGGTCTCTGACTGGGATGTTGTAGAATTCGAGAGTGTGAGAGGGATGGGATGTTCATGCTTATCGAAGACCCCTTTCTCTGCGTCGTCGATGTGCTTATCAGGAGACATATCGGAGGAAGTGAAGAGGGAGAGACACTATCGAGGTGAAAGGCTCGTGGCCTTAAAGATAAATATGTAATCACGAGGGCCAGACCTTTCATTTCGAAACAATGTGGCGTAACCGATCAACCGTAGGGAATGGCGAGGCGAAATAAGTCGCAAAATAATCTTCCGGAGTGATCGCGAAAAAGACTATGGAGAAAGAAGATCGACAAAAAAACATCGAAGGCAGTGATCGGGACAAGAGGGTCGCAGGCCAGAAAAGGAAAGGAAGGAATCGATCGCCCACTAGTTAAGTAGTAAGACGACGCGATCCCCGGGTGAGTAACGATGTAAGGTACGATTCTCACAGCACTTGAAGGGTAGAGACGGCCGTAGCATACGTGGTACGCGACATGTATGAAGTATGGACCCCTGGTTGTTTATGCGTGGACCTCGCCAATAGCAAAATCCATAAGCTCGTGCCAGTCCGCAATGCAAAAACGAGAGAAGATGTAAGCAGATTTGAGGGATGCAACTTGCGTGTCCTGAGCGTCCTGACTGATGCAGGGCGTACTGTTCATTAGGTGAACCTTGTTGATCTCCAAAACATGCCATTTTCCTGAAGCCTAAGGCTAATAAATCTATTTCAAGCGATGTGTGCTGCAGAATTGCGCTTCTTAGAAATCGGTCTAGCGTGACCTACTGCGATACGCCAAATGACCTAATCACCGGAACAGAATATTTGACAGAGACGACAGTTTGACTGAGGGAAACACCCATCATCGGATGGATTGCGGTGGAGCATGGAGTCGAGAAACAGAGAGAAATTACTATATGGCGGAGCATGCGGGCTGTCTGGACACGTGTCACTTGTAACTGTTGCATTACGATGGCCGACAGATTGCTCTGGCTACATGGAATAGGTGTCGTGGACACGATGACTCCCAGTCCTATCAAAACCTACGTTGTTTCAGCATGTGCACTCTGATTTGAAAACTCTGGAATAGAGATCTAATCGAGACGGCGTTTGTAAGGCGCCTGCACGCCATCGCCGTTTTCACAGTTCATGGTATTACCTATTGCTACTTTGATGCATCCTTGGACCCTTGTTGTAGACGACTTGACTTCATTTAGGACACGGAGCAGACTGGTCACCGTGCCGTATTTATCATCGAAGGTTTACATACTTTGTCTTACGTGGCAGCGTAATCGGACGGTCCTACATACTTAAGTGTTTGGGGGCAGAAAACGGCCGACAGCTAGCACTGACAGGCCACTCATTTGTAAGGATCGATTTAAGTTGTAGATCCGCACCTATGGCGCAACCGAAGGTGAATGTGGGAGGAAAGCTACCTACACCATCATCGGTCCGTGTGCATAGGCGGGGAGGACTCGGGGCGAAGGAAATTGGATAGCTCGAATGCCATACCTCATACTGCCGTGCCGAGCCCAAAAAGATCAAGTACAAAAATACAAGCTCATCACAAACCACAAGTGATTGTTGGGCATCGCAAGAGAACGGCTCTTGATTGGCACATATGATTGAACTGAACAAGACACTATGATTGATTGGTCTTCATGTCATGCCGAAAGACGGTGTCTGCACCTCGGGTAATGATTGTTACCTCAGAGCTTACTTACTGAGTTCTTGACATTGAAACCATGTTCGTGGCATGAGATCGATGTAGGATGGACCCCATGCGTGGGCATCTGAATGTGAGGAGGTTGTACATCCTCGATTTTACCTACCTACCCGCACAAGGGATCGGGTAAATCTGGACATGGTTGCTATGATGTACCCCCTCCCCCAATATAAGAAAATTGTTGTGACATGTTCTGACATTCTGGCAAGTTCGGCAAGACAACGGCAAGGCAACGGCATTTGAGCTAATATGCAAGGCCATGTAGATGCAACGTGCTAATCCTGCATTTATTATACACTTTCCACTGCCCGCATCCATACATTCTTCACTCTGAATATACATTCTGACAAAACTACTGGTTATCTGGGTATCTGACTGCTCTAACCCTACTAAACAACTACTGAACTATGTAATCATTATTGTCCACTGATTCTGTGTCCTCTGATTCTGTACAGACTTCTATCTGTTCTTGCTTACATGGTATTTTATTACCTCAATCTTTACCTTCTGATAACATTAACTCTGATGGACTTTAAACTTAAGTGAGTACCAACGTTGTGCCGCCATCAGCCGATGGCAACCGGAAAGTTCCGTTACCTAATGCAGAACAAGATCCAATGTCCACCATTCCGACACCCCTTGTACCCGCACGCGGCCACTGCTTGCAGAAGTTGGAGTAATCACGAGTTATCAAGGACTTCTAGGATTAAATAGGTCTTGCCTAAAAGCAAAGATGAAAGTGGACTTGGCTGCATCTCGGACGGGTCTCGTGTTTGGGGACAAGGAATTTCCGAATGTTGCCCGAGACTAGGGTTAGGAGCATCAATTGCAGAATTTTTGACGGCAAATTTAGAGTCAAGTCAGTTGTACCGTTTCCCCTCCATCCGGGCCCTCACCATGAGCTTA
Source organism: Termitomyces sp. MG145 (assembly GCA_003313055.1). NCBI lineage: Eukaryota > Fungi > Basidiomycota > Agaricomycetes > Agaricales > Lyophyllaceae > Termitomyces > Termitomyces sp. MG145. The sequence goes on along the minus strand of QGOB01000546.1, from coordinate 90,090 downwards.
GCGCGACTCAGGTCGCCCTTGCTCAACGCCCTCGCCCGTCGTTCCTTCCACTCTCTTCCTCCAAAACGCTTCCCCTTCGCTCCTACCCACCCCCTGCGTGCCGTCGCCGCGCCAGCCGTCGGTGACTACGCGAAAGACGGCGACCACGTCCTCAATTCTCCATCCGAACTTGCTAGAAAAATATCTGCGCGTGTACTTCCCAAACTCCCTCGAGCAGATGTCCAGAAGGTCCTTGTCGTCGGCAGTGGTGGCCTCAGTATCGGCCAAGCCGGGGAGTTTGACTACTCAGGATCACAAGCACTTAAGGCTCTCCACGAGGAAGGTGTTTCAGCTGTCCTCATCAACCCCAACATCGCTACATGGCAAACATCACACGAGCTGGCTTCTGAGGTCTACTTCCTCCCCGTTACCGCGGACTACGTCGCATATGTTCTGGAAAAAGAAAGACCGGACGGTATCCTTCTTACATTTGGTGGACAAAGCGCTTTAAACGTCGGTATTGAACTCGACCGCATGGGTGTCCTCGAACGGCTTGGTGTCAAGGTTCTTGGAACACCCATCAGGACACTCGAAATCTCAGAGGATCGTGATCTATTCGTGCAGGCTCTCAAGGGTGCGCTCTATACATTCTTCATATCTTTAAGCACATACTTGAACTTTTTCTCTCCAGAAATTGATATTCCCGTCGCTCAGTCAACGGCCGTTTCTTCCGTAAACGATGCCCTTGCTGCTGCCGAAACAATTGGTTACCCGGTCATTTTGCGCTCTGCTTTTACTTTGGGCGGTCTTGGTTCTGGTTTCGCCGAGAATGCTGACGAACTCCGCGACCTCGCCGCCAAGAGTCTCAGTCTCAGTCCTCAGGTCTTGATCGAACGCAGTATGAAAGGTTGGAAAGAACTCGAGTACGAAGTCGTTCGAGATGGCGCAGACGTACGTCTCGCGTGTCGAATTCTCTTATCCCAGGCAATATCTAATCTGAATACAGAACACAATCATCTGCTGCAATATGGAGAACTTTGATCCCCTCGGCACACACACCGGAGATTCTATCGTTGTCGCGCCCTCGCAGACTCTGCCCGACGATGAGTATCACATGTTGCGCAGCGCTGCACTCAAGGTCATCCGTCATCTTGGTGTCGTCGGCGAATGTAACATTCAGTACGCTTTGAACCCCAAATCCAAGGAATATTGCGTGATCGAAGTCAATGCCCGGTAAGAAAAAAGAGATTCAATTACTGTTTAGCCCTGACACAACTTGTTTCCTTCATAGGCTGAGTCGTTCTAGGTACGTTACCTCAGTGTCTGTGCTGCCAAGGCCATGCTAAAATCATCGCAGCGCCCTCGCTTCAAAAGCTACTGGTTACCCTCTTGCTTACACTGCCGCAAAAATTGCTCTTGGTCACACTCTACCTGAACTACCCAATGCCGTCACTAAGACTACTACCGCGTGCTTCGAGCCTTCCTTGGACTATATTGTGACTAAGATCCCCAAGTGGGATCTTGCCAAGTTCTCGTCGCAAGTCAACCGTGAGGTCGGTTCTTCCATGAAGTCGGTCGGTGAGGTCATGGCTATCGGACGCACTTTCGAGGAGAGTTTGCAAAAGGCTATTCGTCAAGTCGACCCTCGCTGGAAGGGCTTCGAGGTGTACATTGAGCCCGAGGATCTGGACAGGGCTTTGACTCATCCTACTGACATGAGGCTTTTTGCCATTGCTTACGCTATGTACAACAAAGGTTACACTGTCGACCGTCTCCATGATCTTACGAAGATAGACAAAGTACGTCAATCCGATCTTATCTCATTTCATAACAATTACTGATGCAATGAGAACATCAGTGGTACCTCTATAAGATCGACAATATCGTCCAGACGCATCTCGCATTGAAAGAAGCTGACTGCATAACGAAAATTGACCATGAGCTAATGCGACGAGCGAAACGCATGGGTTTCTCCGATGCTCAGATTGCTGACATCGTTTCATCTAATGAGGACAATGTTCGTGCCAAACGCAAATCGTTTGGTATTACACCTTTCGTCAAGCGTATCGATACACTAGCTGCTGAGTACCCTGCCCATACCAACTACTTGTACACGACCTACAATGCCTCTGAACACGATGTCGATTTCAAGGAACATGGTACAATGGTTCTCGGTAGTGGTGTATACCGTATTGGAAGCAGCGTTGAATTCGATTGGTGTGCTGTGACTTGCGCTCGTAAACTCAGGGACATGGGCAAGCGCACGATCATGATCAACTACAACCCGGAAACTGTGTCGACTGACTTCGACGAGGCTGACCGACTGTACTTCGAAGAGCTCGGCTATGAGCGGGTCATGGATATTTACGAACTGGAACAAGCACAAGGTGTCATTGTCAGTGTTGGAGGTAAGCTGTATCCCTTATATGCACAATTTATTGAGTTTTCATGATTTCGTCAGGTCAACTCCCTCAGAACATCGCTCTTCGCCTCAAGAAAAAAGGTGCCAACGTTTTAGGAACTGATCCTGAGCAAATTGATGCCGCTGAGGACCGTCGCAAGTTCTCTATAGTCCTTGACAGCATTGATGTTGATCAACCTGAGTGGAGCGAGGTCACGAGTCTTTACGCTGCTAAAACTTTTGCTGAAAAGGTTGGCTACCCTGTCCTCATTCGCCCGTCCTATGTCCTCTCCGGAGCCGCGATGAACGTCGTATATGAACCTTCCAACCTGGAATACAATCTGTCTGTGGCAGCCGAAGTCTCCCCTCTTCACCCCGTCGTCATTACCAAGTTCATCGACAATGCCCAGGAAATCGACGTTGACGCTGTTGGCCACAAGGGCAAGCTGATTGTCCATGCCGTCTCTGAGCACGTAGAAAACGCTGGTGTTCACTCCGGCGACGCCACTCTGGTTCTTCCTCCTTTCACATTGAGCGAAAGCGACATGTCCCGACTCAAGACAATCGCAGAGAAAGTTGCTGCGGCATTCGAGATTTCTGGCCCCTTCAACATGCAGATCATCAAGACCCCCGCTAAGGACGGTAAAGAGTCGGAACTCAAGGTTATTGAATGCAACCTCCGTGCCTCTCGATCATTCCCCTTCGTGTCCAAGGTCCTTGCTCACAACTTCATCGATACCGCAACGGCTGCTATTATTGACCACAATGTCCCTATGCCCGTGGATATCATGCAAGAGAAGCGTGATTACACTTCTATCAAGGTCGCTCAATTCTCATGGACTCGTTTGGGCGGGGCAGATCCCTTCCTGGGCGTCGGTAAGGAATTTTCCTTTATATCAAATCATACTCCTGTCTACTTTAATCCCTAGAAATGGCAAGTACCGGCGAAGTCGCGAGCTTCGGCAAAGACGTTCATGAAGCATACTGGGCTTCCTTGCTCAGTACTACTGGCTTTAAAGTTCCTCGAGCTGGTTCCGGCGTTCTCGTCGGCGGCGACATCTCGAAACCCGAAATGGCCGTCATTGCAAAAACCTTGACCACTCTTGGCTTCAAGCTCTACTGCTCATCTCCCATTGTTGAGGAGTACTTGAACAACATTCCTTCCGTTCAGACGAAACGCATCATTTTCCCAACAAAAGACAAGCGAAAGCTTCGCATGGTATTCGATGAGTTTGATATACAATGTGTCGTTAACCTTGCGAGATCTCGTGGTACTGACTTCACCGATGAGGACTACGTCGCTCGCCGGTGCGTTCTAGCCTTCTCCGTCTTTGTTTTCATTTGCTCACTCCCTTGTCTGTCTAGGAATGCCGTCGATTTCGGTCTTCCCCTACTGAACAATGCCCGTACAGCCTTGCTCTTCGTGGAGAGTCTCGCACAGAAGATCTCTGTTGGAGGTTTGAGGGGCTACATTGAAGGTCATATACCCCCCGAAGTTCGCTCTTGGTCAGAGTTCGTTGGAAAGCGAGCCTGAAAGTCGCAAGGAGGAAAAATTCATTGATGATCCTACTTCTTGAATCTAACTAGTTGACTTAAATAAAAGAGCTTAAGCTCCCCCCCTGTAAGTAGTTGTATAAATAGAGCGAGCGAAGTTACCATCAGTTCCATTGATGCCTACGATTCTGCCTGGAGATTTCCGTGCAGAGCTGACCAAGCAAGATACTATCGAGATGAAAACTTGGACTCATCCTGATGGCCCGGATGTCATTTATCACAAAATATGCAGGTGTCCTCGCGGGACCGCGGGACGAATTTAGGAGGGCGGAGCTGTCTGTTCTGCCAGTGCAGACGTTCCACTGGGTCAACGAAGATATAAGCGGTAGATAACTTCGGTCATGCAGGCCAGGCACAATTCAGACGATTTGCTTAATTTCAGTGCCTATTCTAGATGTGCGTGTGCCATTAGATGTAGATTGAAATTGGATGCGTAGAAGAGTAGAGATCACTATCACGATACGTATCAAATGATTGCGTCTATGCAAGCAGCATCTTTCTTGGGTCTTCGATGTATTCCTTGACTTTGACTATGAACGCGAATGAACATGATGTAGGGTAACTGAAAACTGAAGGGACTATACCAAGGAAAGTGACCGCCTCACGACCGTCCAGCAAGCGATGGTCGTAGGTAAGAGCGACGACCATGATGGGTCGGATGACAATCTGACCATCGACGACGACAGGTCTGTCCTTGATGGTATGCATGCCTGAACAGAGAGCTATGAGCTCAGAATTTGTAAAATTTCAGAGTAGACACACCGAGCACGGCGGACTGAGGCAAGTTGATGATAGGAGTACCGTATAAGGAGCCGAAAACACCACCGTTGGAACTTGGGTAAGACAGGGTGAATGTCAAGGCTTTGAAAGTGAGAAAGAACGTTACATGGTGAAAGTTCCACCAGCCATGTCCTCCAAGGTGAGCTTTCCGTCCCTAGCCTGAAGATAATGTATAAGACTTGTTGAAGCCTGACAAACCCCAAGGTTACCTTCTTGCCGAGGAAGGCAATTTCCTTCTCAATCTCAATGAAATTCATCGTTTCAGTGTTCCTGACAATGGGTGTCACCAAACCTTTAGGTGTTGCGACCGCCACACTTAAATCAACGTAATCACGATAGACAATCTCGTCGCCTTCGATCGATGCATTTGCTGCAGGGATCTCCCTCAGGGCTAATGTACAAGCCTTAGCGAAGGCGCTCATGAAGCCAAGCTTGACGTCATGCTCCTTTAAAACCTGGTCTTTGTACTTCTTGCGCATCTCCATAAGTGAGGACATGTCGATTTCGTTGAAGGTCGTCAACGAGGCAGCGGCATTCTGGGACTCTTTCAAGCGTTCGGCGATACGCAGGCGCATACGATTCATCTTGACCTGCTCCAGGATTGACATGGGTTTGACCGAAAACTATAAGATGATAGACGCACCCTGGTCTCGCCTCGGCTGCTAAGTGCTGGTCGTGTAGCTGGCGCACTCTCTTCCTTCGAGGTAGCTTCCTTCTTCGTTACTTCTTTCTTCGGTACTTCCTTCTCCAAAGGTTTCTTATCGCCTACGGAGGGTGAAGGGGATTCCGGTAGTTTTTTGTCCACCTGTTGATCAGCAGGTTCCGTAACTTCTTGAACTTTGTTCTCTGCGGGTACTTCTGCCTTTTTTGAAGGCGATTGGTTGGTATCTGTACGTAAATAGATGGTTGTAATGGACACATGGTCGTTGAGAATGTCATAAACGAACCCTCGACTTCACCAGGCTCGATGATAACTAAATCCTGTCCAACAGTCACAGTATCCTCTTCCGCCACCAAAAGTTGGACAATCGTTCCAGACTCTGGGGCATTTACAGAAACATCAATCTGTAGTCCAAATAATTAGCCTAGGATGTTTGGAAGACCACCAGTCGAGGTCACCTTATCAGTCTCGATGGTCGCAATTTCCTCGTCAGCAGATACCGAATCACCGACTTGTTTTGACCACGACTTCAATGTCCCTTCAGTAATAGATTCAGCCATAGTTGGAACCTTGACAGTAACGGCTATATAAGTTTGAGATCCTGCTCTGTTTCATTTCAACTCTTTACAATCTACCTTCAAGTAGTTTGGACGAATGGAAGGTTGAAGTCCGCATATAAGGAGTAGCAAATTCCCTGTTTTGCGCCATGTTATATCAAGTAACGAAAGGGTTGCAATACATACCATCCTCGAGTCAGGCTCGGTCCTATGGTGCTCCGAATGCTTGTGAAACCACGACCACGCGCAACCGCAATGATTTGTTTTGAGAGCATCCTGCAGAAACGGAAAGGGATCCGGTATTAGAGAGAGAAATATTGAACTTTGTTGCCAACGACGAATGGCTCACCTTTGCGCGGCAACACGTGACGCATCCATGCAATCAACTTCCGAGTCGGCAATTACCGCGTTCTGACATTGACCTCGTAAGAGTAACATCCCTGCCCTTCATATAAATGTGATGCGGCCCAGTATGCAATCTGATCCTCCCAAGACAACAGAACACCTAGAGTGCCCAGCGAGTCCTCTGGATATTCTTCCGGTCAGAGTTCCTGACTTGAATACTTCATAAACCCGACGGAATTCGCAGCGTGCAGAAGGGGATTGTGATACACGCACTCACAGAAAGAGATATTACCGCTTGATTGATAACCATCGTGTTTTCATCAAGCGTAATCCTTCCTCAAGCGGTTGATTTATCGGGGCAAAGTTCTGTCTTATGAAGGAAAGGCTGCATAATGAAGTGGCGTACCTCGCGGCAATCACATTCCTCAAGGCCAGGACTATCATTCCTCTTCTGAATGTCTTATATGCATTTGAAGATCATGGTCGTCACTACGTTATCACGGGATTGGTTCCTGGAAATTCCCTTAATATGGTTCCAAGAGCCCTATGTTGGTGGAGCTTCCAGATGTGTCGGGAGCATCCCTGAAATCTATTTTAATAGCAGGACTTACTGGTTCATGCTTGTGCATATTATCAACTTCATTCGGAGGCTGGTCCTTCTTGGGGAGGACCTCAAGTTGTGTGAAGCAGAGACCAATGAGTTTGTTCTTATCCATGGAGACTTGGGCCAGCAGAATATCATTGTTGATGAGAAGACTCACAAAATTGATGCAATCATTGACTGGGAGTATGCCGTTCTATCTTCAGGAATTGAAGTGGACTATCAGTAGCTCTTAAGGAAGAGAAGAATGATGTCAAGAGATTGTTGGAGATAGTTAGGAAGTGGCGCACTTGATTACTACCTACTCATCCCAGAAACTGATTACTACCATGGTGTAAATATAGTAGTATGAACTCTTAGTTGATCCAGTTCACTGTTTTCTAAACAAACTGGAAATGAAACAGATAGTAACTTTCCATACTCAGGTAGTGCTTACCTATGGAATACATCGAATATTGCAAAGCTTCTACTGCCCAAATCTTATTTAAATTTTATTCGGCTGTTCTACCATACTGATCAGCTACGTGCGCCTCTGAATATTCCGATGATGATATGCAGGTATTGAGCCCAACTACCTTTCGCTAGTTTTGCCGCATTCATCAAGTCAGACTACACTACACTTATTTATTACAGTTACATTATTACTGCCAATGGAATCGCTTCAGACTCGGTTCTAAGTAAATATTATGAGAGGTTACAAGCTGTAGAATCAGAATATTCTGGAAAAAATAAAAATAGATCGAGATCCTGATGTGAACAGGAAGAGATTTTATGCAAAATCATGCGAAGAGGCCGACAATGACAGGTTGCAGTTTGCCATCACGAATAGCCTGTATTAACCGAGATGAGACGGGGCTATATTGGATAGAAGCCAAGGATCATACCTCATGAATGAGAGACACATTTGAACCAACACTTTGATCATCGACGTACAACCCCTTCTCAAATCGAGTAAAGTTCTCGGATCCATGCATCTTGATACCCAGGGTTAGGCGTATAAACTCGTAGACTGGGCGAGTCTTGTTCAAATACCGGCTGGCGGGTGCAGGACCGCGAGCACCCGACAGGTATTGACATCGCAATGTATTCAAAAGAGCCATCCCCTCGCGAGCGACATTGGAGCGGAATTCAGGAATGCAAGCAAGAGTGGAGCCAAGGGATGCCATATCATCGAAAGACGCTGGTCCCGTGAAGAAGTCGACAAGAATCGTTGTCGACGAAGCGGCGACTTTCTCCATCCGTCCAGCTGCGTCCATTGTACTGGTAGCATCAAAAACATCTTGCATTGTGCATGAGAGCTTGCTTGCCAGGAACTTGTGCTCCTCCGTGGAGAGAGATAGCTCGAAGGATTCGCTCAATGCCCCGTCCACAATCCTTTTGAAGTCCTCCACAAAGTCCATCTGTAGAGCACGCAAGTCCAGGGCTGTATGGGGAGTCAGACACCGTCAACATGTTCGATAGGTTTATAGATACCTTGGCAGAGAGCATATAAATACGAGGCTGTCAGCATAGACAAAACGTCTAGGGAATTGATGGTTGCACGAGCTGAGACCAGTGCCATCGAACTGAGAGCTGTGATTAGATGTAAAACATTGTAGGAATGATCGAAACCTACTTTACTGCCTGGTTATGCATCTCTGCTGATTGAATATGGGTTGAAACTGGATTCGCGAGATAACCAAGTTCGGCAACATAAGCAGCACTTGCGATGTCAACACCCTTGCAGTGATAGTCGAGCGAGGGATCGGTAGCAGCAAGGGAAGGCGGCAAGCCTCGATTCATTGCAGGATTGACGAGCTCTGTGCATTGAGAAAAGAGAAGTTTTCCAAGGTGATGTAGATCGAGTCGTGTTTTCTCCATTGCGTTGGTCACAGCCATGGCCTGGAAATTTCCTCCGTTGTGTACTCTTCCTGTGTCTGCGTCAACTAATGGATTGTCTGTAGCTTTAACGGAAGGCATGTGAGAGGAGGGTAATTGATAGATGATGTTCAAACGTACTCGAGTTGCATTCAATGGTTATCGTCTTCAGTGACTCGAGAAGATCTTCAATCTGTGGGCCAATGAATTGAGGCGAAGTTCTCAAGGGATATCGATCTTGTCTGAGAACACCCTCGTCTTCCTTGATCGTAACTTCCTGCTCATGAGTCTCCGCAAAGGTGCTACCTTCCAACAGGTCCCAAATGAGCTTCGCAGATTCTATCTGTGAGAGGATAGGCGATTTTACTCGTGTTGAAAAAATAAAGATGGCATACCTGTCCTGGATGAGGTCTCGCAACATCATGTATAAATGGATCAAAGGATGCTCGAGTCCCTGCAAGAGCCTCTGTACCCATTGCGGTACAGACTTGGGCAAGTAAAGCGAGATGGACAGCGTCATTCAGAGCTAACGCCGCAACAGAGGCAGAGAAAGGAGTGCCATTCAAGAGGCCAAGGTGTTCCTTTGAAGCAAGGTCGATAGGTCCGATATTATGTGATTTGAGGGCGTCGCGCGAAGGACGAATTTCGCGTGCACCGGAGGACCTTGGCCCATCAAAGACGCGAATAGCAGGGTTCCCGGTCAGTGCCCCTGCAACATACGAGAGTGGGGACAAGTCTAGTCAAGACATTTCAGAATCAAACTTGCAGTAAATGAGGTGAAATGATACATACCTCCAGATGCTGATATACTTCCTCTCAATGGGATAACAGGCGTGATATCGGCATCCAACATCTCATTCATCTTCTCGATTAGGTCCATTCTCACGCCGGAGTGACCGCGAATGAGCGAATTCATTCTGATGAGAATGGCGCCCCGGACCCACGATTCGGGCATGCTCATTGACGCGATGGGGTCAAGGAGTGGGAGAACATCAAGAGGTCGTGAAGATGAAGGAAGAACACCGCTTTGCAATAGTTGCAGAAGAGCATTGCCAAGGAGAAGAGGCTGATCGGTGCGTGTAACTGCACTTCCGCCAAAACCAGTTGACACACCATATACACTAGCACCGGCGTTGATTTTGGTCGTGATTACATCACGGCTCTTGTACATACGCGCACCGATCACGGGTGAATTACTAAGAGCGACCTTTGCTGAATATCTCGAAGCTGCTATCACAGCTGCAATGGAAAGGTTTTCCCCATCAACAGTCACGGGTCGACCAAGTCTGCACAACTTCAGTATCTCCATTTTTGAAGATGTATGAGACATACCTGTAGTTTTCGAGCTCTTCATACGATTCGATGAATTTCAACAACAAGGGTGTTGTCTGGCTCGCATCTGATAATTTTCCATTTTGAGGCGAGATCAAAGACGTTGCCTGTTCAGTTTCTGGTGCTTTTGACGCATTCTCTGGCGCGATAACGACAGTGGTTGCTTTGAGCGACGCGCTGGCGTGGGGAGAAGGTACAGAGACAGAACGTCTTTGGACGCGTAGAGTAGTAATGGCCATACAGAAGAGGTGAGTTTGCGATAAGAATCATGGAATTTCAAGGAGTTTATATAGCTCTTAGTTCGTAATATCGCCAGTCTGCTGGAGAGCATTGGCAGTTCTAAGTGATCGGATCAGTTTCAAGTTTGCAGGTTATGATCACAAGTTTCAAGTCAAACACCCATTACCATGCCATTTTATTCACAGACGCTGAAAGTCTTAATAATGTTACCTTTCACCGACGCGCTTATCCAACCTTATACCTCGTCTAATTACCATTTGTTGAACGTAAGCTGAACTCAGGAATCTCCAGGGAACACATCTTTGTCTTCTTTTTTCGTTTTCAAATCTTCCGTACAGATCGCTCCTTATGAACCTCGGCGCAACTTGTGTCATATAGCTCTCCTTTGATATCGCCTCTACTGAATTCATTCTCTGACTCCTCGAGTGCTGTCCAGTCAATACTCGGGACCTAAACACAGCTTCCATGTGCTAAATCTAGCTCAAAATTGACTCCGATATTGATCACTATTTAAATGACATTTTGGGGACCGTATACGTCTGATATCGAGTTGGTATATAGCAAGATCTGCATAACGACGTTCTTAGTCACTGAAATTGTGGTACTGGGTTACCCTTCTCCGGTACGCTCCCTCCGAGGCCAATTCACTTCATCGTGATACAAGCCGCTCCATGTCCTCTTAGGAACGTTGAACCAGATCGTCCGATCAGGAGTCTCCTGTTATCCAGGCGGTCTGATGATCTCCATGTATCCTAGTATCCTTCTGCATCTGTATCCAACAAATGGATATTGGTAACTTTGATCTCAACTCCTCAAGTTGCGAGATCGTGCATCAAGGCTGGACATGACGGGCGTTGGGATGAGCAATTTCCATACGAACCTTTCTTCATGACTAATATGACCATCGATTGATACCTGACAGATGTCCAGAAGCCGGCTGAGTTCGAGGAGGTGGACACATTTTGGTTCTCGTTTTAAAGGCGGGTGAACGAGGTGCCGAGAAGGCTTTTTGTATGACTCAATGAATCTGCTCATAAAAATGGACTTCGAACATATCATAATTGGGCCGGGAGATGACACTGAGCATGGCGGCTCCTCAACACGAGATATCATACCTAGTATGCAAACTGGTGTATGTAGTACGCGCGCGGTTGTTGTTCATGCGCGTACTGATAACCACCACCACCACATACTCATCACAATAACCCACTGCTAGTTCAGAGTCATTAGATCGTAGGCTACCATGCCATTCGAAGTCTAACGGAACCGCATCCTAAGATGAAATTCCCCTTGGAATCAGGGGAACTCTAAATCCTCACAGCCTCAGGAAGAGGATGCTTATGTCATATACTTTTCTTAGCTCTTTACATCTATCCTTGACCACACCTACTATCTAGCTGACAATGGTAATATTCGACTGAAGTTGTACTACTTCAGCTTTTTGAAACAGATTTCCAGGTGAAGGCGAAGAAAACACGCAAATTTGCTGCAGTGAAGCGTATGTTGAACCCTAATGACATTCGCCTGTGGGTCATATGCCACTTGGAAAATTGACATTGCTTGACATTGAGGCAGAAAGGAAAACCAGCTCAAGCAAAAGAAGAAGGAAGAGGAGGAAAAAGAGAAACTAGTTCGCAGAGTGTGAGGCAACCAGTTTTTTCCTCGACTCGGTCACTCATGTTCGCTCCACTAGGCCTCAAGTAGCTTCGTCGCTATTTTTCGCACACAATACGGCTCTCGTACCTCCATATCGTGTTCTAATTGATACCAACTTCATCAATTTCAGCCTGCAGAATAAGTTGGAACTTATCAGCGGCATGATGGACTGCCTTTTCGCAAAATGTAAGCATTACTCTTTCATTTTCAGTCACTGTACAATTCAATCATCACGTCTGCCGAAGGTATCCCCTGTGTTACAGACTGTGTGATGGCCGAACTGGAGAAACTTGGACATCGCTATCGTGTTGCCCTTCGGTCCGTTGTCTGATTTACTATAGCTTTTCTGCCTGGTATTCTCATTCTTTTTTCCTCGTAGTGTGGCGCGAGACCCTCGATTCGAAAGACTCCATTGCTCTCATACAGGAACCTATGCTGATGATTGCCTGGTACAGCGAGTCACGGCACACAAGTGTTACATAGTCGCAACTTGTGATAGAGAGTTGCGGCGTCGCATCCGTCAAATTCCTGGCATACCACTCATGTATATTGTCAAGAGGCGATACGCCATTGAGCGGCTGCCAGATCAAGGGGCTCCATCTTGAGTTCTAGTTTGTCTTTGGGCATAATTTGACAGAAGTAACCTCTGGGTCAGGCATACCAACAACCACCTAAGTTTCTACTAGCTTGGTGTTTCATATACTGATGGGTGCATATCCAAGAAGCTACCTTATGCCTGATGGGCATCTGTATAGCAGATAGGCACTGGTATAGGTAGACCATAAGTAGACCAGAGATGTCTCGTCATGTTTCACATAGAAACCCAAGGATAGACCGGCCTATTGATGCTGACAAATAGATGTTCTGCCAAATGCAAGCAAATAACACGTCTGTAAAGGCACGTAAGTGCGTTTGCTTTTCTCTGTAATAGAACACGAATCGGAATCATTGTCTTAAACATCTTTTTTTCTTTGCCTTCCACTGTATCATGTCGAAGTCCGAAGACATTATACCCGCTGAGTACACGTATTCATGGTATACTGACTCTGTCCTAGCCCTGCAAGACTTCCTGACCAAAGTGAGTCAGCCCTCGCTGTCACACTAACCCAGCATGTCTAACATCAGTACAGTATAAGCCGTCTATGGTACAGAACGATGGAACAAAACCTGTATGTCTGTTCTCAAGGACTGACCCTGTTAATGGACCTTATGAACAGTGGATATGGGTGCGAAGATCTGCGTCGACGCGCGAGGATGGAAAACAATACGCAATAGAAGAAGCATCGGCGTTATGTATGCACAATCCAGCTGCAAGTTTTGCAAATTGTTTTTTTTTTGATTCTCTTTAGTAAAGGAAGTGACGGAGAGAGTGGAAGCCATCAAGGTACGCCACTGCCCATAGTCAAGCCAAATGTTCTCACCTGCTTGGTATTACAAAGAACGATGAGGCTATTCCTCTGCGTTCAAACAAAAAAACTGGAGTCAAAAGCAAGAAGGAAGTACGTGAACAGGCACGTCACTCAACTTCGGATAAGAGTTTCATCTTGACAATATTTTCCAGGTTCAGAGAGAAGCCACGGAGAAGCTTAAGGAGATAGCCATCAAGCACGGATATGTGTCTGGAAAATGGTATGTACTAATGGTTGATGAAATGCGTTACAGTCGATAAAGCTTCAGAACAGGTTGATTTTTGTATCTGCTGACAAAGTAGATACAATCTGGTCAGACCTTGCCAGTATGGTGTTTTCTCTTGCACTGCCTGCATACATGCACATTAGCTGACGAACGTCACATCATAGAGTCCCTTGTTTCAGGTCCTCTTGCCTCGACATACGCATACTCGGCAAAAGTAGCTACCTCCCCAGAGTCCCGAGATAATCCAAACTATCAACATCTTATTTGCGTATACATCCCAGATGTATATGACAAGGTTAAAGCCACAGAGGTGTTCATTTAGCTGTGTTTGTTGCGATGTTCCTACTGATAAATCTAAAGGTTATGAGAATTTTGTTGCGAAATCATGGTACCAGTCTATCTGGTGTTAAATCTAATCTGTATACGGATTTGGGTGAGTCCCAGCGTGGATTATCCTCTTTAGCAGGGTTGACCTATTGATAGGTCTCGACAGCAAGCATGCAAGTGGTCTTCCGTCTACGGTGCACTTTTCAAGTGAATATCAGAGGATCCTCTTTGGCTGACCTTCCTTCAGACTTGGAAGAACTCAGCGCTCATCAGTGATGCCGAAAGCAAGGTTACCTCTACATTTCATCCCTAAATTAGTCTCCACTTTGACGTGCTTCAATCACTGTTTAGGAACTTAAAGACGCATTTTTTGCTGACCTTGCTTTCAACAGAGTCGCATCTAGACAGGAATACCCGGAGACTGCAAAAGGTGATGTGGCCGCAGCAGCACCAAGCAAACCAAAACCGAAACTCAAAAAGAAAGATGCTGATGACCCTTTTGCTTCTGATAATGATGATGGCGAGGGTGACGAAGAGAATAAGCGGAAACAGGAACTACAGACCAAAGTGAAAAGAGCTGTGCCTAAGAAGAATGCTGCTGATGATGCCTTCGGGTCCAACGAGGAAGACGAAGTGGAAGCAAAGCGAAAGGAAGGGGTTCAAGCGAGAAAGGCGAAGTCGGCGTCGATTGCGAAGAAACGGCCAGTTGGCGACCTCGACGACGAAGACCAAAGACCGAAGAAAAGAAAACCAGCCAAGTCGCACGGGTGATTCCTCACTTGTCAAGAATTAAAAGAATCTTTGCATTGTGCACGTGAAAAAATGTCATAACTTCTAATATTTCTTGATATATTTTACTCCCATGTTCGACAGATGTAAAATTTGCCCAGATACCAGATACCGATATATTGACTACATGGTTACGTATGTAGATATTACAATTACCAAGAGAATGAAGGGGAGCAGGTGGCTGATAGAATCAATAAAGTACAAGATCTAGTATCCTATGTGATACGTAGATCTGCACTAGTCTTCTGCTTTTTCGACTTCTGACCATCTACATCGAGCTCTCGAATCACATCGGAGGTGCGACTGCGCTTCAAACCCGATTTATTCCCTTTATTCGAGCGCGCCCGTCCGATTGCATGTTCATTTAAATCATCGTCTTCGTCTTGTGGATTTGGTCTGTGCTCTGCAGCATCTTGACTGAGATGCTTCTTCCTTAGGCGAGAACTAAATTCTAGGTCCACAGTGTTCGTGTTATCTTCCTCTCCTAGCAGAGAAGACCTTGATTGTTTCGATTGAGGACTGTCTCCCACTTCAGTGAGCTCACTTGACGTTTGGGAGATAACCGACAGTGGCTTTATGGACATGAAAGGAGCCACAATTGGGGCGTTGCTTAAAACTGGTGCGTTGATCACCGACGATGTTGACATGTTCGAGTTGCGACGAGGGGTCACGTGTGATGGAATATGATCAAGAGATCTAGTTGATGGGTCGCGGACTTTACGCGGTACCCAATCAGAGCCAGGAAGCGGCAGATAGTATATCTCTCCCTCGCGCAACATGTCTACGCCCACCAGCAGTCTCAAAACACTGAGGAGGGGGGCGTTGAATGCATACGAGTCCAAATCCGATGTCATCAAGAGGCCATCTGACGGATGAGCATCACCATGATCAACAATTTTCTCGTCCTTATTCAATTCCTTGTTTCCCAAAGAGCAGCCAGGAACAAGGAAATAGACAAGTTTGACGTCTTCATCCCCCGAGCCCTCTTCATCAGATTCATCGTCAAGAGGAATACTGATCTTGTGATACCGACAATTGGATCGAGTTACTGGTGAACTAGAATGGGCGGGGTGACGATGCAAGGATGAACTGTTCTGCTTAGAAGTAGATGGCTCAACTGAAAGATCGTGCTGTCGAGCAGATAACGAAGCCCGTTGAGTTGGAGTGGGACGACATGGCTGTGGACGATTGTGATGGTGTCTATGAAGGAGAGGAATTTGGGGTGGTGGTGGCGGCGGAAGAGGTTGTTGACGGAATGAGCTGCCTTTACCCAACGTGGGTGACGTGTACATATTGTTGATGTAATTGTCGCTCGGGGAGGTTGAAGCAATCGAGGATGCACGGGAGGTCCCTCTACTGCAAGGCTCAAGCATAGGACGAACCGCGCTCGCATCAGAACTTGATCTGCTGGAGGTCGACTGCGTGTCGAAGGACCCTTGAGAAGTCGGTGATATAGCGACTTCCTTGCCTTTTTCTGTTTTTGACGTCTTTCTATTGGGCCTTCGGGGTTTTGCAGGTAACAGCAATGCTGCTTTGTTTTTGTCTAATTTTTTCAATGAGCCAGTCCTGGGCGAAGGAGATGTCATTGCAATAGACGAACTGCGCTTTTGCTTCCGTGGCCGCCCGGCTTTGGTTTTGAGTGGAGTTTGATCATCTGCGTGTACCTTCTTGATTATATGTATGGACGGAAGATCGTCCTCCAGAGGAGGGCTTCTTACACGTGTAGTGGATGGGCCGGCAGCACACTCAACGCCAGGAGAGGAAAGAGGGCTTGCAAATTGATCAGACGGCGAGTTAGTCCGTTGAGTAGATGCACTGACCTTGATTGTTGCTCCATATTTTCATCACCCTGATATTTTGGTGCTGATTCGTAAACCATAGATAAAGACTTCGCAGGGCCGTTCGGCTCCAGCGACCGGTTAGAAGCTCTGGAAGTTGGTGAAGACGACAGAGCCATGGTCACGGATGTTGCAAAAGTTGAATCAGCATCATTAGCCATTTCAGTCCTGGTCGAAATGTCGTGTCGGAGCAGTAATCCATTACTAGACTGCACATATGTATCTCGGGCTATGTCATCGGCAACAGGATCAGTGGAAGTTGGTGAGGTCAACAGTACTGCCTGTTCGAGAATTGGTACCTCATCATTTGACTGCACATATGCATCTCGAGCTGAGTTGTCTACAGCAGGAATCCAGTAGCTATGGCTTTCGCCATTTACGGCATTTCTTTCCGCCATGCTTCCCTCTGGCATGTTGTCTAACGAAAGCCGAAGACTCTGGCAGAGAAATCGTTCGTAACTCGTAGCAGCTGCATCGTCTGGGGTTGACAAACTCGCTGGGTATGGATCGGCAAACAATACGGGTTCGGAAGCCTTACGCATGACAACGTGCATAGGATACCGGTCAACCCATGGTCTGGAATGAGGGGAGAGAACAGGCGCAGGAAGACACGAACTTGTTGAAAGCTGGTCATTTTCTTGACCAGAGAAAGCAGGAACGTCAGAACCAGGGATCGGGCCTTGACCAGCCAAAAGATCAGATAAATTCTGCTTGCCTGAAACTTTTTCAGCCTGAGATGATTTCGAAGCGGATGTCATGATGGTGTGGTCTGACGCGGGCTCTGACGCAGCTTGCGGTGATTCGATAATACCGGAAGAACTCTGACTGCCAATTGTGGGGTCCAAGGGCTGAGGCTGCGACGTGCCCGTAGGACGTGCATACTCCACTATAACTGCCGAGGCTTGTAACGAGTTGTTCTGGGATGCAACAGCAACATGAGAGTCGGATTCACAAGTATCGACAGGTGCAGAGGTATTAGCATCGTTACTGACAGACTGCAATCCTGCTACCAGGAGAGGCGTAGTGGACGGAGACACAATAAGCTCTAGAGCGGATATGTTAGAGTCAGCGGCAGCTACAGGTTCGCTGACTTCAAAGATAGGCTCCTTGAGGGCTACATCTACAAGAGTCGCTGAATCTCCATCAGGGACCTGACAGACCATGTTAATCTAAATCTACGAGATCGTGACCTGAAGCGTGCACGCACTTCAATATACTCGACCATAGTATCCTGAGTCAAAGTTCCACGTTGTTGTGGAACTGCGATGAGATCGGGCATTTTGTCGCCGCCATCTACGCTGATATCCGTCTCCTCAACCTCTTCGATTTGAGGTACAATTGTATCGCCTTCAAGAATGTCTACCTCCAACCTGTCAGCGGTTTCCGTCTCGCCACGTGCCAATGCAGGAAGGCTCCTGGCTTCGGGTTCTTTATCGTGTCGAACGGGGCTAGCATCCTCGATAACCTCTATCGGGCCCACCGAAGCCGGAGGTATTAGGAGGTCGACCTCAGAAGCTTCAGACGTAATTTTCACTCCCGCAAGAGGTTCCATATGATTTTCGACTCGTTCAATGCTTTCTTCGGAACGTTGCGTGAACTTCGATGCATCGTCTGTCATTCCTCCCTTGGCATCTTGCAGCGTCACTGGGGCAATCTCGTCTTCGAGATCGGTGATCGTTGGAGTCTCGTTGTCGTTGACCATACCAGACTGATTCTCAACTATTTGAGGGGCAGACTTCACTTCGACTCCGGCAGAGTAATCATTTGCGTGATTGATCGGTTCATCCCAAGGCTCTGGAACATCGACGGTGTAGTCGAGTCGAGGATAATCGTGAACAGAATTATTTGACATATCTGCTGAATTGGAGTCAACAACAGAAATAAGCATCTTCAGACCTTACGAACCAACATCCACAATTGAGGGTGGTTGAGCTCCACTCTCGTCAAGATCATTGACCTCCTCCGAAAGTTGGATAACTTCGTGCTGGGGTATGGGTGTCAACGTTACGCTTTCATCGTTGTCCCCTAGGTGATGTGGATTCAGAGCCCCATTCTGCAGAGGTCGTATATCCCCTCCAGAATAGAAATCTTCGGCATACGCCTTGGGGCCGGCCCAGGGATCAGGAATTTCGATAGGCTGATGCAACTGAAAATGATCGTCTTCCACAATCTTTAGTGGAAAAGCTATATATAAGATTTCAATCGCGTCAAAAAAGGAAAAAAAATGAACGCTTAAAGCACATACAAGTATTCTTAGACAGAGGTTGAACGTCATCGACAGTTAAGTTGGGCGACCCTCTAACGTCACCGCCTGAGTAGTAGTCTTCGGCATACGCTTCTGGGACAGCCCAACGATCCGGAAGTTCGAAGGATCTATCCTCATTGGTAGGAGGAACGATGTCATGAGGCGGGAATGCTGTGAACAAGCAACCATTAGCTATAGAGTTGCGGAGAGAAATAGCTACCCACAAGTATCGTCTTCTGGGGGCTGAATATCCTCATGATGTTCCGCACATATGTCTGTTATCTCCGCAGACGAGACATGATGCTGTGTAGCTCGATAGCGAGGACCAATACCAATGGAAGTAGATAAAAGAAGCGTGTTGTCCTCGTAGAAAAGTACAACAGATTCCGTTTCATCTGGTGCACTTCCGTGAGAAGCCATGTCATTAATCTCGTCTTCTTCGTCTGAATCTACAACGAGAACCGAAGATGATGTTTGCCTAGGAGATGGAACCTCATATTCGTCTTCATCGTCCTCTCCTTGGTGCTCGTCTCCTTCATATTCACTCTCTTCCTCGCTTTCCCCGTCGTCCTCTCCTGTCACCTCGACGGCAGTCTGGTTTTCACGCCGTATGCGAGCTTGCACAGAGCTCTCTGCTTCTTCCCAATCTATATCATATTTCCCATCACCTTCTTCACTTTGAGAATCCCATTCTTCTATTACTTCGTCGTGTTCATCGTCGTCTTGGTCATCCTCCTCTGAATCTGAATCAATGAGAATGGGTTCATTCTGATCACCTCTTCCAAAACCAGGCCCATCCCTAGGATCACGCTCTTTTCCCTTGCTGACGCGTCGGGCTGTCGAGTAGAGAAAAGACGCTTCTGCCTCTTCATCGGAGCTCTCGCCATTGAACTCGACAAGCCGCTCTACCTCCTCCTCATCGCTGATGTTGGATTGTTCCTGGTATTGCGAGCTGGCTTCAGACAGGGATGCCAGCTCGTCTTCCTGACCTAGGGCTCGCTTGAGCGCACCTGTGATGCCACCAATCCACGCGTCGAACTCGTCCTGAGTAAACTTGTCATAAGGGTTGTGCTGTGGTGCTTTAGAGACTTTCGTCGTTGACAATAGATGAGAAGGTATCTGAGAGAAAGCAGAACACCTTGGAAAGTCAGACGACGAAGTCATACTTCAAGCAGTAAGACAGACAAGGATGCAAATTCCCGGGCCTTTCGTGTTCCACGTGCCATTATATAAGGACCTTTGTTGATGTTACGAGAAACCGTTACATCTTAAGTGTATGCCTCCCAGCAGCAAAAACTCGAAATTGCAATCGACAAATAATTTGGATGCCTACATCAAAACTTCTCGTCTTCTACATGATGTTCAACCGGTGGTAACTTCCCAAGAAGTTCGCGATAGGGGCTCTACATTCATCGCCAACTTGTTCCCTGCTACCTCTCCGAGTGAAGTTCGCTCCCGTATCGCCTACCTCAAAGATGTTCTCCATGAGACAAAGCCGGCGACCCACGAGATCGCAGCTTGGAGATGTATGGTACTCAAACCCGGTCGTAACGGGCTTGGAGGGCCTGATGACTTTGAGCTGAATGTGGGGAACATAGACGACGGGGAGAAATGGGCTGGTGCTAGGGTTCAAAAGGTAATGGAATCACATGCAATCATCGATGCTGTGGTTGTTGTCAGTAGATGGTGTGTTCAAACTATCTCTGCCACTTTGGGGTAAAAACTGACATGAAGGGTAGGTACGGGGGTACAATGTTGGGCCCGGCACGTTTTGGCCATATCGAAACATGTGCGGCCGAAGTCTGCCAGGAGTTTAAACGTTCAGAGGAGCTCCGGGAGTGCATATCAGAATTGACAAATCTGGACGCCGTACTTGCTGGTCTTCGCGCTGAATACTCAGAGTCATCCCCTGTTGATAACTCGGTGACCATTGGCAGTACAATACCCAAGGACTACACAAATCTGGATTTGGAGAAGGGCAGACGCCTCATCAAGGCACGTGAAAACGCTGTAAGGACTGTAAAGCTCCTTGTCGCCAAACGTCGAGAGGGAGGCTCGAACGCCACCAATTCCGGATCCAGATGACCCAGACCTGATACATATCCCTTCTGAACTACGAACAGCAATCCACAGCACTTGAACCACGTCATTTGAGTGCTGGCTTGATGTTTCCAAAATAAATACACAAGCTCGGCGGCCACGAACACTTTTCCGCAGTTTCTCCATGACTTTTGTCCTCGTGAATAATCGGATTCCTGCATGGTTCTTGTGCCAAAATTGCAAGACTCGATCTCTTGACATCTGTCGTTCGTCCTCTATAGTTGTTTTTGTTATGTCGAAAATTCTGATGGAAACTACTTATCGTTATTTTCAGTCTCGGGAAAGTTCATGTACATCGATGTGAAAGAGAAGCGCGTTGGAATGGGTACAATACACCTATTTTGCTAGGGTGTAACAACTTGGTATGTATAAATTGAGTAACGAGGGATTTGTAGTATGTGTATCTTTTCATCCGGTCTGTGCTTTCCCGTCTTCACAGTCTGTTGAAGTAGTAACTGATGATCACCCTGACTCTCTCTATCAAGCTTGCAACAGTGTCCTAAGATAATCTTCTTCCACAGCTCTGAGACCCGTCTTTATAAGGTATGGTACCTTTGCGCAGGCGATATGAAAGTTACAAGTGATTTGAGATCCTGAACGACATCTCTGCAATATGCTAATGTATCAGCAGTCCACATATAGTCCGCCGTGCATTTGTCTTGCACATATGTGCATTGGAGAAACCTCTGAGAAGACGCAGGTGGCACAGGCAATTTTTCCCATGTTTCCCAGAAAGAATGACTCTTTAGATATACGGTATGAAATCGAAGATGAGTGAGATAGATCGCGTCACTTGCCCTCGCCAAACAGATCAGCCGATAAAGCTCTAAGATACTGACATTACGGGTATAAATATCGAGTGCTGTCCTGAATATCTTGATGAACAGCCAGGACCATTATTTTCTAATATGGCTCTAAACGACCGACTATTTTGCCCCATAGCGAGCCTTGCGACCAATGTCGAACGGGATATATTTGTACTTGATCATGTGCCTAAAGATGTTGATATTAGGAGAAAGGCTGAAATGAGATCAGTGGTTACGAACTGGATCTGCCTTCGCATAGTCAAGGCAAATAGGACGAAGAAATAGATAACAAGAATAGGCCAGTATACCGGAACGTCGAACACCTCAGAGAATGTGCAGAAGAGTGCTATGATGGTCGCACGAGTTGATGAAAGCCTTGGAAAGAAAGATATCATGGGGGATCGTTCAGATACAGATAGGGAAATTCTCACCAGAATTGCCACTCAGGCAGACGCCTAACAAAGGGCCTAAACTCGTCGTCTCTTTGGCTAGGAAGGGGACTAGTCGCTCCCTCGCCACCTTCCTCGATTTCGTCCGCCATAAGGTCATCTTGCAAGGAGGGGTCAAATTTGGGTTGCAGGAAGGCCAGGAGAAGATTGAGGAGATAAATAGCGTGGGCATCTGTGAATGGAAGAGATAATGAGCAGTGGACGCGTCCTCTGAAAAGGCCTTGACATACAGCACACTGTAAAAAAGCTCGCCTTCAGGAGACGACGCAAACGGTACAACTCTAGAAGAAACTAACCTATATACCACTGTAAGAAAGTCAGAAGCTGCATTCATTGTATTGTAAAGCAATTGAAACTCACACCCTGAGCTACGAGAATCCGCAAGAAAAAGATAGCCAACAAGCCACCAGTCGAAAGCCAGCGCTGGACAACGTGAGGGGTCCAGCGATCAAGGATTTGCTGATATTGGCGTTGAACTTTGGAGAACTGGGCAAAGATATTCTGGCCGGACGAAGGCTCAGCGCCGGGACCAGAGAATGCGTCGCTGGAGGACATCATGGTAATGAACGGGTCGTGACGTTGTTGTGACTAGTCACAGGTTACGATTATGGACGTTGCTGTTGCTGCGCACATCGTTGGGCATATTGACCCTAACCCCACTGCCCCTCTCTTTGTTGCTATCCAAGGTCCCCAAGGCTCTGGCAAGTCCTATCTCTCGGCTCAGCTCAAGCAGCGCCTTTCACAGCCTCCCTACTCACTCAATGTTGCCCTCTTCTCCATCGATGATCTTTATCTTCCCCATGATGGTCTTGTACATCTGGCTACTCAGGAGCCACCCAACGCACTCTGGGCGGGGCGAGGTCAACCCGGGACACACGATGTGAAGCTCGGAGTCGAAATCATGCAGAAGCTGCGATCCCGATGCAAGAGTGTAGAACTTCCCTGCTTTGACAAGAGTTTGTTCAATGGCGAAGGCGATCGTTTACCCTCTGGCGCAGTCATAGACTCGCCTGTCGACGTGGTAATCTTGGAAGGTTGGTGTGTAGGGTTTTACCCAGTTTCCTCGGAAGAACTATCAGTTCGATGGAATGGTATCTGGCGCGAGGAAATAGCGAGGTTGAATCTGCCTGACTTTCTGACGAAATTTGACCTCGAGCGGGTGAACGAGTCACTGAAGGATTACACCGAGCTCTGGTCGTATTTTGACATCTTTATACAGGTCCGCATCCCAAATCTTATTCTGACTCTAAACTAAGCCTCTGGTAGATGAAACCAGTCCCAGTCCAGTCTTATCCGTCTCAATATTCAATTATATATAAATGGCGCCTGCAACAAGAACATAATATGAAGGCCGGTAACGGAGGACGAGGGATGTCTGATGAGGCTGTAAAGGCGTGCGTTTCCTCAGCCGACAGCAGTGGTACTACTATTAATAATCTGAAATCAGGTTTGTGGACCGGTACATACCCGGTTATGTATTCTTCGGCGATATTCCTCCATCTTTCGCGAGGCCGACCTGGTTAGGAAAAGGCTTGAAGCTTCTTATTAATGACGAACGGCGACAGCTCGGAGCAGAGACGATGTGACAAATGCATGAGTTTCACAGGACATGTACGGTTTCGGTCAAATTACGCAATGGACGCAGTTGACCACCCGTCCACCACCACAACAAAACTTGATATTGCCCAAGTTTGTAACAGTCTGACGATCACCAAGCGGTAAATTTGCAAAAAAAAAAACATGTATCATCTCTTCTTCCAGACCATCGATATCGATGCCACCTATGTTACAGATGTTGATATCACCGTTAGCTGTCCAACATGCTCTGCCTTGCGGCGTACTATGGAACTCAGGGTCATCCACACGATCTCCTCGATCTGTGGAAGTTGTGAGGACGTCGCCGTTTCAGTCGTCTTTGGTTTGATGAGGCAGCCTTCCACTTGCTAGTTCAACTTCAAAACTTTACAAACGCGGACAGGTTCACCGGTTCTTCATCAACATGCTTGTTCTATTTACTCCGAATGTGAGTAGAGCAGTCCGCTTCACAGTCCTTATTGACACTTGGAAATGTTTCCGCCTGTCAGTTCTGTTCGTCATATTCCGTCCTGTTATCGATTCCGTATAGTCACTCTGTGACTGACTGAGGGTAACTCCCATCGCCTTACTTGGTCCAATTCGGGACTACAAAGGTGTGAAACCCTGTCTCATTCTGAGGTCGTCAGTCGTGCTCTGGGAAATTGTTTATTCTCGTCAACATACAACCGTTGAAGTCAGAATGTCGGCTTCCTGCATTGTTACATGGTTTAACATCCTTCTTGGGATACTGTGAGTTAGAAGGCAACGCCGATCATCAGCAACATAGGGCTAAGCTGTGTCCCTATATCCAAAAGTGCATCTTGCAGCAGAGTAAAAGTCAAATCTCCACTTGCTGTTATTTTTTGGGAAATACATAGAAAGCAGATGACGGGCTTCCTACACACTTTCGCCGTTTGAATCAATATTAATCAAGTGCCTCGAGGTCGATATATGAAACACAAATAGCAACTCTCGAAGAACCGGATGATGGCCGCGATCTTATCTGATAAGATGGTAGAATCACTTGATAAATCCCAAGCGCCAATTACTAAGTACTATTTGAATTACAATTTAGTCACCTTCGTCAGGTACGTTCCAGGCTTGCATCACATTGATATGTTCCATTATCAGTGTGTTTGAATAAGGACTGCCCGTTATGTCGGCATATGGGCCAATCAGTCGTACTGTTTCCGAAGGAAAACCGCTTCCTCCGAAACTCTGGGCAGTCGATTCTACACTAGCACAACCGGACTATGTAACTACGCATCATCTCACAATTTCGTCAGCTTTGTGTTTGGAAGGTCTACTGGACTATCTCTGTGCTGTATTCGCTCAGGAAGTCGACGATGGTCTCACGTATCCTCAGGAGGGACCCATAGATCGCGCGACATTTGATAGCTATTTCTTTGCCGCAGACGTAATCGTGGCCATTGTCAGAGAAACAAGGCAGAGAGAGAGAAAAGAAGGAGATATAGAAACTGATATAGCCACCATGCAGGGTTCTCGTTCCTGGCATGAATGTATAGCCGGGTTCTATTATGTGAGTCTGGCCTGTATGTCATGTTAACTACCTTAGCACTTAGCAAGCCATTTTTCAGATAAAGCCTAACTATCCTGGGAGATCCTCGCATGTGAGTTGTAGCGAACAACTCGAGTTGAGAGAACAACTCGCTCATTCAGGCAACGAATGAACCTAGATCTGCAATGCTGGTTTTGTCGTTCCACCTGCACAGCGGAGCAAAGGATATGGTTCAATTTTGGCAAAGTCGTTTCTGGAATATGCACCGGCGTTGGGATACCAAGGGAGTGTGTTCAACCTTGTTTATGCTAACAATCATGCTTCCATCAAGTGAGTCGTCATAAAGAAATAAACGCTACAATTGAACTGAGCTATGAGTCTGACCAGGCTGTGGGAAAGGCTAAATTTTACGAAAGCCGGATTGATTCCACGCGCCGGACGCTTAAAGAGAAGAGATGGTCAAGGGGAAGAGTACGTTGACGCCATCGTGTTTTACAAAAGCTTTGTAGATGAACGCTGAGCTTTTGATGGAGGGATGACCATAGCATGGTATAGCGATACAATAAGATGCACGTCGACATAGCAAGCTTTGATTTTCTGTGCCTAACGGCTGTTCTAGCATCAAATCTCCTACGAATGCCTACGACCCATCTCGAGCCAGCAACAAAACCTTTCATTGAAGGTTTCATCTTTGATCTACACACACACCTATTCCAGTGAAAACAATTACAAGAGCGCCACATCAAGGCGTCAATCTCAATGTGAAGCTGTTCTACCAATCGACGATAAGTTGATGGAGATTCAAAGCTTCAGGTCTTTGGCATCCAGAGCCGGTCAAAATTGATTGAATCGTAATTGAAAGATGTCGCTCGTGGAAAAGGCGAGTCAACTCATTGGGTGTTTCAGCTTCATGGATGATCTGCATCAATTCTGATGGCCTTGAGGCGCTTTTTGATCCGAGGAGGTTTTATACAGTGTATTTGGGAAGCGCAAAGTTTGCGCAAAGTACTTACATACTTGAGCTCTGAGTCAGATAATTTGCTAAAGTCATTACATTACATAGGAGCGGCTGATGCAGAACAAAAGCATCAATTTCTTTCTGCTAAGGCCAAGGATACCCCCGGTTGTTTATGCATAGACCTCGTTATCCATGCCAACTGTTGTCTTGTCCACTGACAATGCAGACTTACGGACGAAGGAGAGAACCAATGTAAAGCACGATATTCTCAGACACACTGAGGCTGCAGAGATGAGGTGCGGCTCTGCTGCTAACAGTCCTTCCCCGAAACATTGCGAGGCTCTGTCACGGTATTCACCCTAATACAACTATGAAGTACATCGATGGGGCCGGCGGAAAATAAAGGAGCCGATCACAAAGAGCAAAGAACATGCCTTTAAAGCGTTTTCCGCCAGGCAAGATAAATATGCCTAGCGACTTTCCATGGGACATGGGTGACGAAAGGGTTAGCCTCGCTCCGATCTTCATGTGAAGTCGATTACCTGACCAGAGTGCAAGACCATCTAAGCTATTCGGGAAGTGTGGGTCTCGACACTTACATATAGAAACTCTTCGGTCCGAGTATTATCGAAGCCCGACTGCCGAGCCTTGGCTTTCTTAATGGAACGTGGGTGGTGCAATCAGAGTCACGTTTGTCGGATCTCAGCTATGTATATGTAGCTTACTTCCAGGCAGTGAAACTCGAGTACGCGCCGTTCACTGCCGGAAGGCAATGATCATAGGGATAACCGGCTCAAATTCCGGAAAGAAAGTTGGGTACTACCGACAAGCCCTGAATAAAGATAAGGCGAGCAAAAAGTCTGGAAGCCAGACCGCGAACTTCAAGATTGCACGTTTTCTTATCTTTGTACGGTGCTTCATAAGCTTGATCAACGTCTACAGCACTCAATTATATGAAAGATGTTCAACTTCAACGTGTCAAACAACACACCTTCAACGGGATGGCCGGCGTATGCCGGCGTTGTAACGTTTCCAATCTATTTAGACCATATCATTATGTTGATGACAGAAAAATTTCGAAACCTGAATCACTCGTATATCATATATGAATAAAGGTCGGCCTATGGCAGATGCCGCAGTGATGCAACAGAAGTTGGAGCGGTTTGGAACCTTTTTAAGTGTTCTAATACGACATGAGAGCGGAAAGAGACTCGAGCATGGCTATGCTCAAGGATGTAGTCCAGAGGCTGTGATCCGGACGCCACCACCATGAAAGCGGCGTCCGCGAGAAAACTTCTAATAGCGGGCAGAATGCTGAGCCAGAAGATTCGAACTAGCGTTGAAGGCTGTGCGCTTCGGGATGAGTAAAATTTCAAACGTTTACCCCAACGAAACAAATCCCGACATCATTCTTGATCTACTCATATACCTCACCGTATTTAAGTAAAACAATCCCTCACACTGACCACATCGGGCCCCAATATTGTCGGTCTCTCTATCTGCTTTTTCAATCCTCTTGTACGATACCCCCTCGACAAAAGACGTGATCACGTCGCGTAATCTTCTATATATTCCCAGGTTTAGGTGACTTCGTTATACACACCACTTCGGACAAAGCCTTATTGTGAGTTTTCTTCCTGGTCCCTTCACCCTTCACCGTTCTCTTCTTTTGGTCTTGCTTTTGTCCCATTTCTATTGCGAAAAAAAGGAAGCATGAAAGGGGATATGTGAAAATTTTTTTTGATGCAGCGTGCTTGATGGAAAGGGGATCTGTGATCTGAACCTCGTGCCTGCAAGCACAACCACTCTCGTTGTATATAACGACTGTCATTCTTTTAGGATTTACTAACGTCCTCCCTGGTAGAATATTACGCTTGTTTTACTTGCGTTTCTGTCCTTCCCGTGACCGATTCAGATGTCCACTTCCCAGCACCAATCCGATTCTCAGAGAATGTCCTCTAATGCGCCCCGCAATCGCTATCAACAAGTGGGCCCGCCAGCAGTAAGTTGTCAGTTGAAATTCTCACGACTCTCAACTTAAGCGCTCGAAGGGCTCTCGTAGCGGTGAACGTCCACATCGGGGCGATCCTTTCTACGGTTTCGAGGAGGTCGCTACCCTTAGTGCTCGCTTCATCAACCATCTGTTTGACTGTCCAGATCATGCCGTTGTGCCGACCCAGACTAAACAGATCTCTCTCGCTATGTTCATCGCCTACGGCCTATGGAGAACGAAACTTCCCTCGTGTGTGACGTTCGCCTCCCTGATCTTGCTTCAGCGCCTTAAAGCTCGTTTTCCAACGGCACGAGGATCATCTGGTCATCGTCTGTGGATCTCTGCTTTCATGATCGCTTCAAAGGTTATATGTGACGATACGTATTCCAACAAATCCTGGGGGGTCGTTGCGTATCAGATGTTCAATCTACGAGAGATAAACCAGATGGAGCGTGAAATGTGTAACTATCTGGAGTGGGAGTTGAATGTTGACAACAATATCCTCGCCAGCTTTGAAAAGCGACTAAAAGAGGACTTTGCGTCGCTTACCGGACCATATCCAACATACCCGTTATCCATGGTATCAAAACGTGTTGCCAAGGCAGCTACTGCTTCCGCCTCGACCACTACCACTCCTTCACCTGCTCCCGAACCCAAACCCAACGCCACAACCAGTGCAATACCCAGTTTTGGCAGTCATCGGCAGCAAACGCCACCAGCTACCACTCAGCCGACATCGTATCCAGCTGGTTCACCGCAAACGCCATCGCCCAGCTATTCCACGTCCACTTCACCGGCTTCTTCAGCATCGCCGGCGACGCCAGTGGGTGGTGAGGACTACAGCGCCAGGGTTCAAGGTGTGGACTCGACTCCGCTATTCACTTTACAAAGTACGATGCCCCAAATTCATCCCCTCAAGTCTCAGATGTCTGCGCTGGCTATGCCGTCGCGGTGGTGACATTTCGGCATGTATCATTTTTTCTCATTTATATCACCTGCATACAATTGTAACAATCTGCATTCACACAACATCTATACCCTCATCATTCAACATGTATCATATGTCGATGACACTTTCCTGTGACATTCTCTTGTTGTAGTTGTCCTTAATTTCCAAAGTGTTATCAACATCGCCCTTTACTCCTTCTATTCCTCGTCACCATATCCTTATCTTACCATACGATGCGTATCTCAAAACCCCTGAAACGATACCGAATAACATCTACAATACAATGCATAGTGGGAGTCAAGTAATCAGGTCTTAGCTATTTACATGTATGTTATCGACCAATACCACTCATCAGAAGGATCGTTTGGATGACCCTGACGTCTTCGATATCATGCTACTTCCTCCCATAGGACGGACCTATCAGATTTTTCTGATAAGTATGAAACACCTGACAACGGGTTTCGCGCCGGCTTGTGCATCTGCGATCTCTTCAGAAACCTAACCTTGTCTCGATAGTCATGCGTATTGCATAACCACATTATACTATCTATCTTTCATAGCAATCCAGATCGATGTGGGCCTTGTCCTCTTTGAGGACGTCGACCCCATCTGAGTGAATTGGTGTGTGTGCATACATAGCCCTGGCCTACCTTCTTGATTATTGTTCACAACAATAACTCCCTCGACATGCGAATGAATAAATGCAGTGCGGTCCCTTAGGTAGCAACGAATCATCTTGAAGCTTCCTTTGTTACAATGTTACAATTGTCATATCTACCTCCGCTAAATTATTAGCTAAGGACACGTCTATGACGACCCGCCTCGGTAGACCTAGTACTGAGCTGTTCAGTTCCTAATATGCATCTCATGACCTCGTGATATGCTCTGTACGGCAACCTCGGGAAAATCAGATAAAACGTACGGCGACCGAGCCAAAATCAGACAAAACGGCAAATGGACATAGAACAGCTTACACAGCTACTCAGTACTTACTCGATGCTCAGCGCCAGCATCAATCGCTTTTCTATCGCGGATCTAGGGCTGTACAGAGTCAGTACAGGTCGATTCCGACCCGTCAATCAGTTCGAGATTCTCATCGTTGATGCTCTCTCATGAATCCTCCTATCCTGCTTTACCACTTTTGGTAAGCTTATGAAACTAACGGAAGTTAGTTACTGTGGGCGCCATTTATCTTTCGTCGTGGGCGTGTGATGAATAGTAAATTACAACTTGTGAAATCTGTGAAATTGACGCGAGCTGCAACGCTAGGGGCAACATGATAATATACATTATCAGAGATTTGTACATTAATTTGGTTTCCTCTGCTAGGTCTCAGGCCTGAGGAGCGGTACAATACGGTTTTGAGCTTTCGGATACTCTTTTCCGGAATCCCACCGATTTGACCCTGTGTTGTTCCTCAAAACATGAACGTTGAAAAACACGTATGATTCTGACCATTGAGGGCATTCCGTCCGTTGCTGCCCGCTTTGACTATTTAAGTAAAACTCAAGGTACCTAGTCAACCTTCAAATTGCAGCTTTCATATGGAGATGGTGATATATGCACGTATGCTATCAATTATCAGTCAGGGTGCTCGATATCAGGCAACTTGAAAAGGACCACCAAAGACAGGCATCCTAAAAAAACAGGCGTCCAAAATGGGTCGGACCACCAAAAAGATTTCCACTATCTTATGATGGCAAGAAGCAGCTACTGAGTGAGCAATCCGCTCCGCCAGATTATCTGTGATCTCTCCGACCCCTGACATACACCATAAGGCTCTCTGTTATCAAAGATGAGGATGGAAACTTGTGTGCTTGGAGTCAAGGAGAAGAATATTTCGGAAGCCACGGAGAGGGGGTTTTCAGTGATTAAAGCTGATTTACAGATTACACTCCTGTTTTGCTTCAAGAATGTTGGTTCTGAGCTCGCAACTATGCAACCCTTATGTGTTACATCTACTGTCAACGATTTTTCTATGTCCACTATGCGCTACGGTTGCCACCGCGTACTCGTACAATGGTCGGATTCTTCTGACAAGGGACCACAAAGGTCGCTTAGATAATGATTTGCTCGGCTCCCAAGGAAAATTGTATTACGTCATCTCAATGGGCTTTGAAGCTGTTTGTCAAGAGTTTGTGGAGCGGAGATTCAAAGGTGCTTGGTCGGCGTCGTTGACGTTCAAACCACTGAAATTATGCCGTTTGGTCTGACTATTGGTACTGAGCGCGCCACAGCCCTCCAGGTACATGCATTCTTTCTTCTCATTATCATTTACGCTGATTTTTGGGCAGAAATCTATTCAAGATGAACTCACGAAACGAGGGTTTAGCCAAGACGCAGGTAAGTTTTTTTTTCAAGTAGTCTTTTGTGACTCAACGAAGTTCGTCATATCGTAGATCCTGTTATGGCAGAGTATATTACGATTATGGTCATCAACAACAAGACTGCAGGTGAGTAACCTCGTTTTAGCTGTGCAACAATCCCTATCTAACTCCGTTACCCTAGCACAAATTACTACCGAACTAGAAGATTGTATGCCTTTGCCTCTTTTCCTATCTCACCACTGACTCTTCTCACCTCTCGTAGTAATTGGTTCTGATTTCGGTGTGTTGCCGCCTTTGTTCGTATGACTGCCGCTGATATTTTTCTAGACCCCAGTTTTACGGATTGGTTATTTGCAGAAGCATCGAAGGGTGCGACAGAGGTTGACGAGACCCAACAACTAGAACCTTCGACCTCCGAACCTCCTCCACGCGACGCCCCTCCCCATGTCTCCCCCGATCCTTCTCGCCGGCAGCCTCCGCCACCACGCAACAACGTGTATCAGCAGGCGTTAAACCAGGCCATTCCTAATTCTGCGTTATCCGGTCACAAGCGCTTAGCCTCCGCTCGATCTCCGTCCCCTAGCCATCCGAACAAGTCGCGACGTACAGACTTGCCTACAGGACCGAGGGCTATGACTCGTAACGAAGGCGGGGCGAACTCTCACGCCAGCACAAGGAGTTTGATTGACCGCATAGGTGGTCAAAATGTTCCTGTTAGGAACGCGAACGCCCCAAATGGGTATCAACACGACGAGATTCAATCTCGAATTGATAATATCGTGAATAGCTCTTCCGAGCAGAATATTATAATGGGTGGCGGATATCCCGGGATGGGTGGTGCTGGTGGAATGGACATGTCCGCCATGGCAGGCATGGCCAATCCTATGGTATTCCAAGATATTTTGATGAACCAAATGGCGCTTATGGCTCAAATGACGAATATGATGAATGGGGGACAATTTGTCGGGCCTGGTGGTTTTCCGATGCAAGGCATGCCGGGGGATATAGGGATGTATCCAGGAGGCATGAACAACGGATTTCAAGGACAGGTGAATGGGAATGATATGACCGGTAGAGGTAGAGGTAGAGGCGGAATCAGAGGTGGTAGAGGGGGAGCGTCGATTAGAGGAAGAGGAGGCTCGTCAACAGCGACTGCTTCATCTCCAATTCCGAAAGCTTTGGAACCTTTGCCCGCGAACGAGCCTCAGGCTCTTCATACAATACCCATCGCTGCTCCTGCTCCGATCAAGTCAGCTACATCCGTTGTCCCCACCCCACTCAACTTTCCTGCCACCCAACGTCTAGGCTACGCACTTCCCGAAAGACCACAGTCACCAACCCTATGCAAATTCAGCATAAAGTGCACTAATGCGCAATGTCGTTATGCCCACCCCTCACCGGTCGCCACTGCCGAAAGCGGTGTGGTCTTAAGCAACGAAGCTTGTGAGAAAGGCAAAGATTGTCAGGATAAGGACTGTATAAAAAGCCACGTTAGCCCTGCAGTTTTAAACCCTCAACGTAAGTGGATCATAAGGAATGATGAGTTGTTTGATAACTAATATGTCAACAGCTTCGGAACACACAATTTCTGCTGTTGTACCTCCGCCTCATGCGCACATACCTCCTGTTCCTTGTCGTTTTGGCCTAGCATGCACACGGCCAGGCTGCTCTTTCAGCCATCCACTTCGGACCAACCCGAACACCACGCAATGCCGATTTGGCGCTGCTTGCACGCGTGCAGGATGTCCCTTTGTTCATCCGGAAGGTCGCGTATTACCATCGTCCTTCCATCGTGGCCTCAGTACGACGGCACCTTTGGTGACTGTTCCAACGCCAGAGACAGGATCTATGGGCGGCGCTACAAGCTATAATAAGAGCGTCACGTTCAACAAGACAGCCGGGCCTGGCCTGGGTGTGAAGGAGAAGCTTGCGCAACAGATGAAGGAAATAGAGCAGAGAAAACTCGAAGCTGAAAAGGCCGTACGCGAAGCAGAGGCTGCTGCGGGCAAGAAAGACGAATCCAAGCCTGTCGCCATCGCGGCGTAGATCCTCTTCCGGTCCCTCGTGTTGGCCACTGTGGAAACCCGGATTATTTCTTAATGGACCTACTCTCGCAATGCAACCAACCCCTCCTCCCCTACTTACAAGAATATGTACAAGCTGTACTGTAGTTTATTGTTGTGTCCTTCTTTCTGATGTCCTCTTATTGCTTTATTCCCAATCTCCTTACCCTACATATGTCGACGTTTTCTGGAGTAGCAAATACGCTCAGCGAAATTCCGACTATTGCCGCTGCCCCCTTCTGCTTCTTCTGCCTTGTGAGTAAGAATGAAAAAATATATATATATGAGATTATGAAGTTTGTAAGATACAGCATAAAATCAATGAGCGTTCAAGACGTTAACACGTTATGTAAGTACAATGGTAAGCAAAGAGTGGAAAGTGGTGGAATTACGTAGCAAAGATATCTTTTATACCAGACGACCATCAACAATGTTTCCTCCGCCCTTATCTACCGTTACAGCAATACGATCTCCCTGGTCGACGTCTTTGAACTGGAACAGAACGGTCTTGATTTAAAATCTTATATTGATAATAGAAAAACATACCGTTAATTCACGTGTCCTGTGCAAGCTCTCGATCTCGTCAATTCTATCCCGAACATTGTCAAGAAGTTCCTGGAATCCTTCTTCTGATACCACCTCTTGGGCAGCATGAAGAATCAACATCGAGTCTGGTCGTACATTGTGATGAACCTTGGAATCCAGTTTACAGACATGAGGCAGTTGCGAAGGAATGTGAACGTACGTCAATGGCAATGACGTTGATACGGTCCAGTTCTAGAGAAATTCATATAAACTCAAAACGAATTCAAATGATGGATACTGGTCACGTCACTGACCTTCCATAAAATCAGCTCGCGTCATAATTTGACGACACCTCCACTAGTGACAATCAGCATTGGGCAATGAAAATTGACAGCGACAAGAATGATTCACATAAGGTATCACAGGCAGCTCCAGGCTGTCTTCTGTAACAGATTCACCAGCTGCTAATGCAGCTTTGCGGGTGGCTTCTTGTTCCTGGTGTATCTTGACAAATTCTTGCAGCAGAAGCCATGAGCATGAGCTCCATTTTTGCTTTACAAGTCCGGATCTCATTTCATGAAAAAGCATACAAAAATCCATTCATACCTCATCCATGACATCGTCATCACAGTCAGGAATCAATCCTTCGCAGAATCATGTCAGGAACGAGATCGAGCAGCCAAGAATTGTTGATCACACTTACCAATTTGACTAAGAAGCCACCCTTTCTCAACATCTTTCAGGGTTTCGGCCATTTCCATTGTATCCTTAGCTCTTGCAACCTTGGAAAGTATCAATCAGCTGCTCGTGTAATGGTAGTCATCACAGAAGATAACTAAACCACCTTGTTCAAATATGAGAGGCGACCACCAACCAGAGACACAGCCTCCTTCAGCTGCTCAAGGGCTACATGCGAGTACCGGCTGCTCAGGCGCATGCGATTCATTGCATGCAAAGACTCGGTGGTATCTAGATCGTATATTGACAGCACCTGTTGATTGACTTGATGAATTTTGTGCAACGAACAGAAAAAAGGGGCAAATTAATCTGACCTGCATGCGACTCGCATTTTTCCCTGTAATTGGGGCTTGTTCACGAGCTTGTTTGTCTTTGGAAATGAGCACGTACGCATGATGTGAAATGGCCAAAAATCATCACTATCTCCAGAAGTCAAAGTATGTAAAAAGGGTGTTACTCCATTTACTTACGAGCTAAAAACCATGGTAAGGATACCTGAAAACGATCTTAATTTGAAAGAAATTTGTTCTCTTTTGGCGAAAGAATCTTACCACTAGCGGCCCACGCTTCTGCCTTCTGCTGCAATTGCAAAATCATGTTGCGTCCCTCGTCATCATTTTTGAAGAAGTGGATATTATTGACGATCAACACAAGAGGACGACCAGTTTTGCGTGCAGAGCGCAATGCAACCTTTTCCAACTTGTTGAAGGCTAGCTTTTGTGAGTATACAGGAAGTCGAGAACAAGAGGGTCATCTACCTCTTTCTATGTCTAAGGCCGGTCCACCTAATAATATACTCATAAAATTGAAAATTACAAAGAACGTGATACAACACTGACCTTCTCTTGGATCTCGACGTTGGAACAAACCAGTTTGCGAGTCCTCGTTGAATTCGAAGTTTAGCGCCTTTCCGAGCCTGAGCCTGAACACCTCAAGATCAGGGTGAGCGTCACACATGGAAACACCCTCGGCCTGACATGCTGCCATAGAGTCAAAGATCATTGTCCCTTTCCCAGAACCCTGTTGTTCAACATGTATGAGATTAAAGAGACACAGACTTTGAGCATACCTTGGGACCGAGGAGCACGACATAATGTCCAGTTTCCTGGCCTTGAACAATACGGTCGATAGTATCTTGTTCTTTTCTTCGCATATTTTCTGTCCAGGGCGCGTCATCGATGAACTGGTGTTCCGCCTCTGCGTCATCCTCAGGGGACGATCGCTTCGTCTGATGTGTAGCAAGCTCGAGGGCGGGATCGTACCCCGCGGCGAACGCATCTTCAATCTTCGATTTGCGGTTTACGAAATCAATGAAAAGTACACAACGATGATGTCAGAAAAACAGACGCGTCACCTTGTCCAAAACACGCTTCTTATACCAAGCCACATACGCGACACCTCCGCCAAACACTGAGCACCAAGATCAGTATATGGCCGAGTCAGCCAGCGACCTCCTTACCCATCCCCAAACCGATTACTGTGGTCAACCCTGCGTCCAACAGAGGCGAGCGTGTGAAGGAGAACGAGCTAGTAGATCCACCTGGACCTATATTCGGTCCTGGAGGATTGAAACCCGGCATGCTACTAGCAATGCTTTCATCGCGCTCTTGGAGTACATTTTGTTCATCTGGACGTGATAAACGATCCCCCAATGCCGACGGTTGTTGCTGCTTCGGCGAAGGCTGCGGGGGCGATGGTTCCTGACTGCTGTAGAAGCGTCGAGTATTAGAAGAGAAGTACTTGGAATCTCTAAAGGTATAATAAGTCTTTAATAAGCGAAAAGAGCGGCTAGCAGAATATTTAAAGGCTGGGAAACCCATGCCCTCCGAGTCGTAGTGTCAGGGTATGTTGTGTACAGCTCGGTGTGACAAGAGGTGACAAGTGTCATGATGACTTCCACGCTTGCCTGAGGGCCCTTACAAAAAGAATTGAGCTTGATGCTTAACGAATTACGCTATTTTCCTACAATAGTTTCAATAAGATGACCTCCACTTGAATGAAGAATGCAGGATCTCCTTTGATTTTTCAAGCAAGATTGTAGAGCAATACAGTTAATCAGTCCTCAGTCACACTAAATGTATGTTGTACGACTGTGTATTACCTGTAGAGCGATACAGTTAATCAGTCTACGGGAGATAATCAATACGTGGTGAACATAAGTATGTAAGTAATTGCTCACCCTCAGTCACACTAAATGTATGTTGTACGACTGAGGGTGGCGGATTGTGTATCGCAAAACAAATAAAGAAAATAAATAGAGTTTACCACAAAGACTAGCAAATAACGATCGTCAGACCAGCTGCGCCAAGGCAAGATAAAAGAGAGAGAGAGATCCGTATAAGGAAAGTGCCGCGTGATGTTTCATATGACGTAGTGTCGACGGTTGACCAAGTCTATCCTCAACAAAGATGTATATTGTCAGAACTTCAAGGAGCACGCGAGAAATTGAAAAACTTGTCAACGACACAGCGACGATACATGCAGAAACGGGTGACAAGTCCACGCCACGCAACAAGAATCTAAGAGGACGCTGCATTGAAGCTCTTGACTTTGTTTGCGCCGAAGCGTACAGGTCCTCACACGGATCTAGCAAGAGGAACAGTATCATCCTTGATGGGAAATACTCAAATGCGTTCTCCACGCGGGGAAGTGTGAAAAGCTCGTGCGCAAGTCTATTAGATTCGATGGAGCAGCTAGGCGACACAGATGGGAGCCAGCCAGGCGAAGCGGGGTTTGGACAACACAGTTCTGAGCGTATTTTCGCACTGGAGCTGATCTTTTCATCCTTCTGCTAATGCTAAAATTAGAACAGGTCGAGGGATTCAAGCCGAGATTCAGTGCACAAGAAACATAATCTTCATAAAATCCTACACTCCCTGTTTGTTTTGTGCTTCCTATGAAGAATAAGGAACGTACATTTTGTCCGGGTCCCTAATGAAATATGATCATTTAATTGCTCAACATAATATCATAAGGTTGACAGGCATTCTCAGTGACAGACGCTCCCGTCTCGGTGACACAAGCACAGAGTCCCTGTCTTAGCAAATACGGAGTATAGCGAGGTGATATAAATTCTCGGCGTCAGAATCAAGTGGGTACGGCTCCCACGTTGGTCACAATGGCTTCTCAGGACGTGACTCGGCGACCCGAGATGGAGGACTCAACACGTAGAGTACCCCGTTGAACTTGAATGCGATGTAGTAAAACCAGCCTGCAACTGTTACAGAGCTACAAGGCTTGTAAACAGGGAATGTTAATAGCGCGTCTGATGATCGCCTGAGAGCAAACGAAATCAACGAGAACAAAAGCAGTCAACAGAACTACGTGATACGACAGAACGCTTGATTGTGGGGCAAAATATGACCCTTTCGCGTGTCGTCGATCCGCACACGTTCGGAACTCACAATCGAAACTTTATTTCCTTCTTTCTCGGAATCCGGCCCTGTCACAGCCATGACGTCTCGCGTTCGGCTACATGCAATGCCTAACTTGTCAAACACACCGACTATTTTTGTAGGATGCCCCAAATACCAACAAAAAAATGTCATTCAAGCAACTCTTAGAGTCATTAATATAAAGTCAAGTAGCAAGTTCAGACGCTCAGATGTCGCTGGCGCTTACGCCGAAGAAAGTCCAGACAAAAGCATTTCGTACTGAATTGGTAACGCAAGGACGTGTGATGCTAATGGAAATCATGCCCGAGTACCTCGGTCAATACATAGCAGAAAACCGTCAAACACGGAGCAAAAGAGAAGGACTTGCTGGTGTGAAAAACTGGGGACAGATTTTCTATTCGACGCACTCTCAACGTCTGCTGGCATCTTCGACAAAGCCTGTGCGTCCTTCATGGCCTGCCTCCAAACTCCAGCAACGACGATGGAGGGCTCCCATATCCTTCTTCCCCTGCAGATGCACCCGCCTGCAAGCCAGAGGGCGTCAAGTCGTTTGGCTCCCCAGCAGCCGCGCCCCATCAATATCCAGCAGGCCTCCTTTCTTCCATAATGGTGTATTGTGGAGACAAACGACGTTCACATAGTGATCAGTATGCCCTGAATCAGTCAGGACACGCAAGTTGCGCCCCTCAAATCTGCTTACATCTTCTCTCACACATCATTTTCGCATTGGGGCACGGGCTTATGGGTATGTTCATTGGCGAGGTCCACGCATGAACAACCGAGGGTCCGTACTCCATACATGTTGCATACCACGTCTGCTGCGGCCGTCTCTACACTCCAAGTGCCGTACCTTGTGTTGTTACTCGCCTGGGGATTGCACCACCTTACTACCTACCTAATGGGCGACCGATTCCTACCTTTCCTTTTCTGGCCTGCAACCCTCTTGTCCCGAACACCGCTCTCGATGTTTTCATTTGTCGATCTTCTTTTTCCGTAGTATTCTTCGTGATCATTCCAGAAGAATATCTTATTCGCCTCACTCTCCTCGACGGTTAAACATTTTACGCCACGGAATGAAAGATCTGGCACGCGACATACACGAGTCTTTCACGTTTATCTGTCTCTTCACTCCCTCTGATATGTCTCCTGATAAGCACACAAACAACGCAGAGAAAGGGGTCCGCGGGTGATCGATTCCTTCCTTTTCTTCTTTTCTGGCCTACTGCCCTCTTGTCCCGTACACCACCTTCGATGTTTTCTTTTTTCGATCGTCTTTCTCCATGGTGTTTTTCCCGAGCACTCCAGAAGATTTGCCTCGCCATTTCCTGATGTCGATCGGTTACGCCACATCAGTGGTTTCAAGACGAAAGGTCCACCACGTGTTTACAGATATATCAAGGCCACAAGTCTTTCACACCTCGATAACGTCTCTCCCTCTTCACTTCCTCCGATATGTTTCCCAACAAGCACAGCGACGACGCTGAGAAAGGGGTCTTCAATAAGCATGAATATCCTATCCCTCTGACACTCTCCAATTCTACAACTTCGCAGTCAGAGACCTCTTTTGATTCTTACCACAATTATGAGGAACGAGTAGTGAAGGTGCTAGCATCTGCAAAGATACAGCTCCCATCAACAAAGAAGTCTGCGCCTTATAAAGCCAGTATCCGCATACGCAAACAACTATGGTTCAACACCTACCGGTATGGCGCCTGTTGTCTTAGTCAATGTCTTAGGCTTGACCTTTTGCACAGAAAACTCTTCACTTTTGTTGTCTCATTGAACATTGTCGGCGTTGTACTGGCTGCCACAGGAACATGGCAATACCCTCGACATTGCAGTGGCGCATGCGTACTGGGTAACCTGCTCGTTGCTATTCTTATGCGAAGCGAGCTTTTTGGACAGTCATTATACCTTATAGTTGACACTCTTTTCGCAAAGGTGATTGCCTTCTTTCGTTTGCATTCTCCCGCTGATACCCATTATAGTGGACACCGCTATGGTTCCAGCTGGGCTGCACCTCTGTCTTGCAACACCTCGGTGGTATACACCTGGGGTGTACGCTATCAGGTTTCATGTGGCTTGTCTTCCGCATGATTTGGATTTTCATCCACCACAAGACCTCACACTCCTCTATCCTCGTCTTTGGTTTGATCACGCTCATTATCATCCTCATAACTATCCCATCAAAATCAGTTGATGATTCTCGGTTAATTACTCAGCTGCGCCATGCTCTTGATGATCCTCAGCTACATAAACAGCTTGTGCGTTCTGAAGTCTCAGATGCTCAGGCACTCCTTGATACCTTTCAGTCAGTAAGTATGCTTACCTTCTTCAAGTCTTTTGCGGTTTGAAATCTTCAACATATGAATAGCTTCTGGATGCTGCTGACTTGGACCCGCAACTCCGGCGTTCCCTCATTATAGCAACTCTAGAACTTTCCGAAAATTCCAAGCTTTACCCTGTCTGTTATACACTCAAGGGCATTACACAAATTGACAGTGAACCTGTGGCTGCTGGAGGATTTGCAGATATTCACAAGGCAGAGTTTGAAGGTCGAGCTGTGTGCCTGAAAGTTATCCGTTGTTATCAGAACTCTCCACAAGAGCCCTCGTCGAAGGTAGTGAAGTGTTGAGAATTCCCGCTCGTATCTTTGGTGCTTAATTTCTTTATTTTAGCAATTTTCCAAGGAGGTTATATTATGGAGCCAACTCTCACATCCTAATATTCTTCCAATATATGGGCTGTATCGCTTCAGAAACAAACCTTGCTTTGTTGCACCTTGGATGGAAAACGGCGAAATTTCAGCATATCTCAAACAGAATCCTTCCACTGATCGTTCCTTACTTGTAAGTACCTAATCTTTCTCCTAAAAACCCATGGTAGCTCATGAGCAGGGCGTGTAGTGTACCGAAGTCACTCAAGGTTTGCAGTATCTACATGGGGAAAGCATCATCCATGGAGATTTGAAAAGTGTAAATGTATCAATCCTTTGTGTGTCCGTAATTTATCAATCACATCCTTGTCAGATAGTCCAATATCCTTGTCGATAAAACAGGAAGAGCCTGCCTGAGCGATTTTGGGTTATCATGTGTATCGGACCCTAACTCTCGCGAGTCGTTTCAAGGGGGTTCTTATCGGTGGCAGGCACCCGAACTTTTATCTTTCGAGAATGACGGAGTCGTCATGTGTACCACTTCAAGCGACATATACGCTCTGGGGTGTGTCTTCTACGAGGTCAGTTGGAGTGTAGGGTCTTCACCCCTGCTAACTGGATCGCTTTGAAAGATATTTGTTGGCGAGGTTCCTTTTTACGGAATACGTGATGATATTGTAATCAGGAAGGTTCGACTTGGTCTTCGACCTTCAAGACCATTAGAATCGCACCCGGCGTGGCAAAAACGGGGCCTTACAGAAAGTACCTGGGCTCTCATTGAAGATTGTTGGAAAGAAAATCCAAATCAAAGGCCAACTACGGAGCAAATCTTGCAAAGATTACCCCCAGTACTTCTGCAACAAAATGAAAGCTTACAACAGGGATCTGTATCACCTTCCATGTATTTCCGGAGAAGAATGAACAAACCGGCAGATGAAACATCGAAATTTGTTTCAAAGAAGCTACTCGATGGCATTGTATCTTCAACTATGTATGCTTCATCTTCTACTCATTGTGAGCTTTTTTGACCCTTAATGTCTATATACCTCCTCAATCCTATTCAGCCAGCCTAACTTCCAGCTCTCCTGATGACGACGACGACGACGACGTAACCCGATAGCTGTTAAGGGCTGTGTCCTTATGTCAGGTTCTACTAGTGGCTAGAACTCTATGTATATGTATGTGTTCCCTACTTCCTGCTCTCTATTACGTGCCCTCCATTACGTGCCTGGAGCCGATGTCGAGGGTAGTACGGTAAATTAGTTTGTTAGTGTGTGAATGGTGTATTTTTCTGTTTTTATCACTTCTTGTTCCTACCTCCTCGGCTTGGTGACTATCGATCGCATCGATCGTAAGGGTTCCTCTTGAATTGCCTCGTGCTATCTTTCATTGATTCGGTGTTGTTCAGAAGCTTGCTCAAGGCTTCTCTGCACATGTCCACTGCTTTGACTCGTTCGCGTCGCTGCAGTGGAGCAGGTAGTGCTTGACCGTTTCGTCCGCCTGATGACAATTGAAACTTTATTTCCTTTTCTCTCGGACCTTCCTCAGCGTTACGATCATGACCATCAAGTCTCCGCTTCGACCTCGATAACCAACCTTGAACAACGCGTTGGTGCTAATAACCCCAAAGATCACGACCTATCAATAAATCGATGAGGCCTAACTAGCTCGAGGATGTAGACAACTAATTGATAAGTAACGAAGCATATTGTTATGTCAAACACACCTTTGACAAGTGCTGGTTTGGGGGAATTTTTTTGTAGCATCATTCCCACCAAAAAAGACCATCTAAGTCACGGTATCGCCATCTCTTAGACTTACTGTTTCGCAATCTTACCGAGTCAAAGCAGTGGATGTCGCTGGTTTTAACTGCGGTTACGCCGATGAAAATCCGGACAAAAGCATTAATATCATGGCGTGATACTACAATAGAGCACGGTTACTCTGGTACAATACATGTGATGAGATTTAAACAAGTGACATAAGTTTGATATAGAGTGTAGAATGTCCCAGACAAGAGCAACAGCATGGTCAATCGATCACTTCTTAACTCCTATGTGCACCACGGCCTGCCATGTTGCTACTATCTTGTCGTGCATGTTGATTGTAGTATGGTGACGCCTGCCGGGGCGGATATTGTTGTGCCGGCGAATAAGCTGCCAGATACTGATAAGGCTGCTGATCTACTTGAAACTCGGGCGACTGGATGGGAGAATAGGCTGGACTTTGCTCCGGGAGGTAGGGTGAGTAAGTTCTTTCCTGTGGCCGATGAATCGGCGCCTCTCTACTGGTTCCAAGAGGTTCCTGGTGTAGTGACGGAGGTATTGAGAGACTCAACTGCGATGGCGCCTGTGATTGTTGATAGTAGTCATGTGGATCAAGTAACGGTTCTTGCATAGTATCCATCTTATTCAGCTCAATTTCCGACTGGTAGTGCTGATGTAGGCCGCTGGCGAGGTATTGATCATAACCAGGAACTTTGGACCCTGGATGTGACTTGAAAGAGTCTGTCCCATCGAGCAACACCGTCGATGTCATAGACCGGGCGTCCCAGTCCAGTTCTCC
Organism: Termitomyces sp. MG145; assembly: GCA_003313055.1. NCBI lineage: Eukaryota > Fungi > Basidiomycota > Agaricomycetes > Agaricales > Lyophyllaceae > Termitomyces > Termitomyces sp. MG145. Next base: position 46,675 of record QGOB01000546.1, on the reverse strand, counting down.
ACGATCTCGCTGGTACAATGCAGGGTCATATGCCAAATCGTTCTATTCAAATTCAGTTGAGATTAAGTCGGGATCAGAATTACAAGAGACGTACCTGTGAAACCGCAGCAATCTTGATACCACCTGGGACGACTTGTGCTTCCAACTTCTGTCCGCCATATTCCTCCATTTTCGCTTCATCATTTGCAATCCTTCCATGGTATACTTGACTCAAAAGCGGCATCATCTTGGCATGTAACATGGGCGTGAAGAGGTCCGCATGGAGCGCAGGGTGACCGAAGCGCCTTTGTAGCCTGCTGCCTCGTGCGTCGGCACGTTCAGAGTGGACTCGCGCAAGCCTTATCTCATTGTCCGTTGGGATGAAGTACCGGAACGCGGGAAGATAGGCATGGTTGATGTAGATCTTGTAAGCAATGATAAAGAGTATGGGTGGTATTGTAGAGAGCCATTGTAGGGACTTGAAACGATACTGGAGGCCTATCGCTGGAAAAAATCACAGAAGTTACTCTCACTTGGCTGGAAGGGAGGGAGGACTTGGCTTACTAAGGACCATCAACAACTGCATTAGGACTGCAGAAAAGAGCAAACGGTTGATGGCAACGTTCCAGAGGCGCTGAAATCGGTTGAAATATCAGAAAGTAAATTAACAATACAAAAGCAAGTAAATGAGACATACACCACCAGATTCAACCTTGGAAACGAAAACAAACATTAACTGGTATTTGTAGACCCATGACCCCATCCAGAATACGATAGCGGCAGCAACAGCGACTAAGGGAGCGAGAGGGGCAAAAACCAAGCCAACGGCACCCATAAACAGCTAGAAAAGAGGTGAATACTGAAGCCTAAAGGATAACTACAAACGCGACTGACGATATTTGAACTAGCATTGGGCATTAGATTTTAGTAGACTGAAAGAAACTCTGATCACGTACTAATAAATAGCATACTGGAACTCAGGAGGTTGCGTCCATTCTCTGATATCGCGAGGCGTCCTACCAAATAGACTACAATGATTTCAGTTCCTTGCACGTCGTTGGATATAGCAAAGTGGAACGGACTGTGTCTTGAATGATATCCAAACCAAATTGATAATTTGTGCCAAATCAAAGACGACAAGGAAACCTCGAAGACTAGCAAAATTCTATAAGATATCGAGACGCGTCAAGAGCACTTGACCTACGGGAAGAAAGTTAACCAATAAGATGCCTGATTGATATATGTTCGATGAATAGTTTGAGGGAGCGCTAGATCCAACAGTGAAAAGGCCATATAAAATGCTATCAGGTTGCCTTACTATTTAATTTGTTGACAATCTCCTGGAAACTCGCCTTCGCTCCAATCTGCTCAACAATCTGTCGCACGGAGTCTGGAATCTCGTTAGTAAAAGACCACAATCCACGCATCTGACTACTGACTGAAAATAACCCCAATCAAAGTGAAGATAACGAGTTGACTGATAATCAAAAAGGTATAGTAACGAGCAATGACAGCTCGATCTAGTTTCGAATGTGTCAAGGCACCCATATACTAGAAAGACGTGAGAATGACGTTTGCAGGGGAAGGATATACAACTGACTTTTGTCAGCCACCGCATGATGATTGGGAGGAAAAAGCCAAAAATGGCCGAAATGGTAGGAGGAAGGACACCAGAAATGAACGCGAACGAGGCAGGTGATGCGTTGGCCCATCCGTTCAGGAAAGGAACATAAGTCCGGAGCTGCAAATAAGAAAATATCAGTTGGAAAATTGTTTCAACTTTTTGGAACCGACCGTTTCGAGATTGGCAAGGATAGAAATAAATAGAAGCGGCACAGTGTTGAAGAAACACACGACTGCAAGCCAGAGAAAACCAATCGTCTTCTTGTGATATAATTCACCCGGAGACTTATTCATGTTATTCCAGATCTGTCAACAAGATCAATCGCCGTCGAATACAAAAACAGAAATACTCAGTCAGAAAACTCACAATATCCTTGGGGTTGGGAGCAAGTTCAATCTTGGTACCCTTCGGATGTTTACCTTGCAGCCTTTTCGCAACGACGTGAGCATAGGGAACAGCGGCCATGCTGGCAAAGCCGTAATTCTCTGCCTTGCGTGTGTCAATCTGTCGACGATGTTCCTCGATAGCTGCCTCTGTACGTTGAAGTTTTGCGCTAAACGAACATTATGGAAGTGTTGAAGAGGCTTGGTCAAAACACTCACGTATAAAAATCGATCGCATCTTTCTTCATGCCCCCAATGCCACAGGTCGCGCCGACTCGGATGGTTGGCCTCTTCTTCCCTAATTTCCCATTCTTGAGATACTTTACAAGAACTGCCTCGAACTCTCTGACAGTAGTGTTGTGATATTCTATCAGCTCGGGCAATTTTCCAACTTTACGGTTGATGTGTACGCTCGTTGTTGGATAAGGGACCTTGGTTGATTCGAATATGGCTCGAAGTCCCTCGTCAGATTGGTTCTTTTTCGGGATGCGCGTGATAGTCAGGGTACGGGCATAGAAAGATTCGAGGTACTCGGGTGATCGGAACCATGCATGACGAAGCTTGACCATTGCCGTCCAATGGATGTGGACGACACCAATGATCATTAGAGTGATGAGGTACGTGACGGCAACGTGAGCATAGAGAAGGTTTCCGCTGACATCTCGGATGGTCAACATGCTGAGAATATCTCTTTTTTTCGTAGCCACGTTTCTCAGGTTATAGGTGACGTTGACAGGGATAAGGACGGTACATGTGAGGCCCACGATTCCCAAGAAAAGCCAGCGCATAAGACGATTGAACCGCAGAAAGGCGACGGCATCAAGACCAATCTTATCGAGTAACTCCGGCTCCTTGGTATGTATCAATGGCGGAAGCCAGCCGAAGAGAGAATCTGATATTCGCGGTGGAGGCTTATTGCCGACGTGGTACTTGACCTTGGGTTCGTAGATAACCTATTGCGAGACATAAATTAAAGTCGGGCTAAATGAATTGAAAGTTCGTACTTTGTTCTTGGGTCGCAGAAGGTTGAAAGCAATAATTGTAACGACCTAAAGCACGTAAAGCAATTATTTAAAGGTATTCAGCAGAAATAGATGGTGGATTCAACCCACCGAGACTATGCTCATCAACACAACCTGCGATCCCACTGCCACGGGCGCCAGCGTCCGGGAGTTATCATCTATGAGCTTGCCTGCTTCATCTGCCACGCCGGACATGCTAAAGAATCAAAAAGTGGGTCGTTATAGAGAGATAGTCGTGATAAAGAGTGGCTTGTCCAAGCTGTAGAGCTTGGCGACGTCGGGGCCAAGTGGAAGTGGAAGAGCCTTTTTACAGAAAAGAACACTTGTGGGGGTAGAAAGGAACACTTGTGGGTCTTGTAGTCAGGGCTCTTTTTGCCGGATCTGTGCCGTGCGTGGCAATCACTATTTGGCCGTGGCTCAAATTGTTCTCCGGAGTTTTCCGCTCCATCTTTTCTTCACCGAAAGACCGTACAATGAAGTCTGCCAATGCGGGTTCGATAAGTGGTGAACATGTTAAGTGAAGCAACAATGGCGATAGTAGGTAGTACCTCGATACTACTGTCGTCACGATCCTTGATTTATTCAATGGAAACAAAGCTGTGTGGCGTTACTATTACTTAGTAGTGAGGCATCTAAGAAAGTCGAAAGTCGTCAAGAAATTTGCGTGTCAAACATCTTCCGTCTGGTGTGGAGTCTGAAGGAAGGCAGGACATCAGGAGTTTGTAATATTTCTTGTCAATATTTTAATGACAACTAGGAAAACAACAACGGACGATTTTTGGTGCAAGAACGTAAATGGGTGGTGACTGTCCCCATCACATCTGTCATTTGAACGTATCTAGCTGACTTGATTTGCCCTGGGCGTCCTTTTGTAAAAAGCGTTTTCTACCGCCAGTTTGTAGAGATCCGATCGCGATGCCGCTGACAATCAGCTATAAATACTTCGGCAAGAAATTTCGAGTGACAAGCGTTTCCGTCAGTTGCGGACCGCGATGAACAGTGGTTCAAATTTTCCATGTGCAGTGCCCATATATGCGCCCGGGAAGGAGCCCCTCCCACCAGGACTTACCGAGGATGACAGGGACGCACTACAGCAAACGAAGAAATGGGAACGTTACGCGGCGACATTTATGGAGTCTTGTGCCGTAAAAACTGTGCTTGCCGGAGGTGCAGGTACGCTCAGAACCTATTTACCATTGAATCATGTATGGGAACGCCGCATTGTCTATAGGCTTTGGCATTGGAGCATTCTTCTCGCTGATGTCCGCTTCTTTTGCATATGAGGATCCTCTGCTACGACAACAGACCCAGGCAGGTATGAATACAACGCAAAAGGCGAGAGAGATCTTTAAGGAGATGGGGCGGGGTATGTGGTCTAGTGGAAAAGGCTTTGGCAAAGTTGGCGCCCTATTCGCTGGTATAGAATGCGTGATAGAGTCGGTGCGTCTTATTCCCCATCCCCCTGATCTTTTGCAAATCAGTTGATATGACTCTCCAGTACCGAGGCAAAAATGATATTTATAATTCTGTTGCTTCAGGATTTTTAGCAGGCGGCATTCTGGCACGGAACTCTGGGCCTAAGGCTGCCTTTGGTGGTGGTCTGGCATTCGCCGCATTTTCATCTGCAATAGATCTATTCATGCGTCGGGAGATGCCAGAGTATGGCTTTTCTATGTAAATCCTGCTTCGTTTGTACTGACTTTGTTTTCAGAGAGGATTAAGTTGCATGCTGGAACCATATTAGATTTTTTACGAGACGCTGCACCTATATCCAATGTATTTTTATCATAATCACTACAATAGCTCGCATCTGTCATTTATAAGTATGCTGCAATGTACTACGGATCTCAATTCTCGTGCCGCAAGCATGCCCTCTAATAACAAAGTCTTCATGGTATATATATACAACTGGTGACTTAACTCTTCCAGCTATTTAATACTACAAATGTATCCGTAACTTCAGATCAAATTCCCGAGATGGTAGCGAAACCTCGCGTCAAAAAAGACAATCATCTCGATTGTCTCCCAGCCAGATCAAAGGAAGCAGTATAAGTTGGTGGCGCTTCACCTACCTCGCTTTCTTGACCAGAGATAAGCCGTTCATACTGCGTACTCCGACTCCAAAGTGATTCCATGGGACGTAGAGACATCATTGTCTGAGGATTCACGGGGCTGGTTTCTGCCGCAGAGGCAGTAGAATCTGTCGAAAGGCTCGATGCCATTCGTTCTAACGCAGTAGGTCGGCGGTGTCTCTCTTCAGAGCGCCGTACTTCACAAGGGCACTTGGGCAGGACAGTGAACGTGTCGTCAAACGACTCGGAATATGGAGGAAGAGATGTCCATTCGGGATTGCACCGGCACTGGAAACGATCGAAGAGGTAATCAGCTCAAGGAGAACATGTTGATAGAGAGACTAACGGAGAGGACGGTGATCGGTGTCTGTATAACAATGTCAAAAAGTTTCCGCTTTCCTGTCTTGGGATCTACATGAAGATCATCACCGCGTTCAACGCGTATGACAAATTTAAGTTGATGGGTTATAACCATATTGCTTCGCCTGTTCTTGTTAGTAAAATGAATCAGGCTACATGATATCGGAAGTTGAAGGTCCTGGTGGAAAGTCCATGGGCCTGGGCCCATCAACTCTGAAGCCATTTCCGACACATCAACGTCAGGTGTGACCAATGCATAAAGCGGAGAGTTCTTGAAGGCATCAACATCATCAGATACGAGTGGAAGAATAGGGACAGCGCTTTTCCCAGGTTCTCTAACAGAGAGAAGGTCAATGCGTGAGATTGGATCAGTCCGTGCAATTCGTTTCATTTTGGTATAATAGTCAATGCGTTCTGATAATTCATGAGACCAGGTCTTATATGAAAAGTGAAGGCTATACCTTCAATAAAAACAGATATTCGATGAACTTTCATCTTTGCCAAAGGCATTAAAGTAAACATAATGGGGATCGTTCCGCCAATGTAGAAACTACGTCCGGAGATTGATATTAGGTATTGCAACTGTTGCTCCCAGTGCCGTTCAACAATGATATTTTCAGTATCTTCGGTGTCCTCCTCCGTTGGAGATGTTATAACCATGACTTCCCGATGCGCTGCGTATTTCGACTTGAACGCTCCAGGACGATGAACCGTAGCCTGGAGTTGCCATGCCACTGTACCGTAATTGCAACTGATTGTTGGAGGCGAGTTTCCAGGTATTGCAAAAGCTATTGGATAAGTATAAGTCCCTGGTCATGGCTTTGAGTAACATTATCAAGAGTAATGGCCGGATCGGTTTTACCTTTCTTGAACTCCTTCCAATTTGATTCTCCAGGGCTGTGATCATGATCGAGATCAAGCTTCAAGATATCACCAATCTTGCTCAACGTAGAACGTTCCTTTGAATGTGCGAATGGGGTCAAAGAAGCTGGTACTGTTAGGTTAACTCTTTTCTCTTTCGGTCTCCCGCGAGGAAGCCTCTCGTCATCAAAGTTATAATCGCGTGCTGAAGATTTTGCCGCCATTGGCGAGTTCGAGCGTACAACGTCCATCAAGGCACTAGATACTGACGACAGGATGAAATGAGGTCGAGAATTTGGTCGACCCCGATGCTCCCCGGAGCTATTATCCACACCCGAAGGACTCGAGGGACGTGACGAAGTCCGTGAGGTAGAACGCGGATTTGATTTGCGCCGGGTTGACGAGAATGTTCTAGGTGTCAACGAGCCCACTTCATTTTCTGGAACGTCCTCGACACTCGGTGCTCGAGAAAGAGAGGTAGCACGGAAGATTTGGGAATGAGGTGTCAATGCAATTGAACGACCTTGGACATTGGTCAGGATAGAACCAGATAAAAGTTGTCTGTAAATGGTACGCACTCCTTGATCTCGGAAGTCCATTACTCGGTCCATCGAGGATCGAATTCATCGGAATAGGGTACCCCCTAGGCGGAGACGAAGGAGTCAAAGATGGTGAATATGGGGGTGTTGGTGTCTGAAACTTGAACTCCTCATGAGATAAGGGGACGCGTTGGAAGTAAGAGCTGTCAACGCTTAAACGTCGAGAGCTGCGCCATAGACCATTTCTTTCAGGAGAGGGAAGGCGATTATTTCGGAGCTCCTGATGACCCCTGGAAGTATGAGAGAGTGCGTGAAGACCGTCAGAATCGTAGTCTACTTTATCATATGCAGCACCTGGCCCAATGGAAGCATGACGGCGAGTTGGTGTTTTTCCAGCACGGAAGTAGACGGTCTCTGCATGGAACAAAGTATGTTCTTCGTTAATGTCGACTCTACGTGCTCCAAAACCTGAAGATTGCGATTTGCGTCACCGTGACCTAGTGCGGCGCGTATGTCATTTAGAGACGCACCTTCCGGCCAAGCTATAGAGCTCTTCGCTAGTAACTCTAATTCGATGCTCGTTATTCGGGTCGGCTTGGCAAGTTCTAACACCAGCAAGCCTCGTAGCATTGACGGCCGTGATTCTGGGCCATGATGCCGTCTTGCCGAACCGTCTGACCTCAAGAAAACGGCTGATTCGGTGAGACGAATCGTGAGTGGATTTTTCTTCTCAGCCATTCGGGAAGTGGTCGGTCAAGAGGCGTGAATGACTCCATGCCACTTTCCATTGGAACCGATCAAAATTGATCGGGGAGCACTTGGCCTTGGCACGAACAAGCTTAAGTTCAGCCTCGAAGTGCACAGTGATATCTTCACCTTATTTCCTCACCACTTTCTCGAGGTCAATCCTAGCTTCAGCGATTCCAGCTTTGAGCCATTTTGATACGCGAAGTGATGTCTTCAAGGTGTCTGTCAATCTCCACCACGACCCTGCTAAACTGAAAGGGGTGTATCCAATTTCAGAGAATACTTTTACTAGATCCGGTTTCATTTGCGCTCCCCATCAATGGAAAACTGAAAATTTTGTGAGTGCCTTCCCTGCTTCGTTTACGTCACTTAATTGACTTTTACCTACTTTATGGCACGTTCTGAAACTCGTCGTGTTTCTTCCTCACCCCACCACACTCCACGAACATGCATAGCTTTACTCTGGGTCTCTTCATGGTACGCTTTGTCAGTCTCTGCAGCTTTGACGGACACGAATCGAGACTTTGTAGTTCGCTTCCGTGGTCGTTGTGGCGTCTGCTAAGACAATCGTGATCACCGTTGGCGGGAATACGACCAATGACGCCACGACCGTTTTCCAACCGAACGTAGTAGTTGCAGAAAGGGGTGATACCGTGCTCTTCAATTGTACGACTCATCTTCTTCTTTATCAATCCCATTAAACCCCCCCTGTCGTCGTCTCAACAGTCACGAATGGCAACCATACAGCCACTCAGTCGACATTCGCAGCTCCCTGTGTGCCCATTCACATCACCGACATTGCCGTCAATGGCTTCGACTCCAGTTTTAGGGATGCCGGTAAAGAACAGGCTATTACGACTCTCCTCGTCACTATCGACAATCCCAACGAAACCATCTGGTTCTACGACTTCAATACCTGTGCTCAGGGCGGCGTTGGTGCCGTCAACTTGAACATGTCCAGTACAGAAACTATCGATGGCTTCCAGGTGTGTGTATCGTGTACCCCTTTTTTGTGGTACTGATTGACACCAAACACAGCGTAATGCAGAAAGGTTGAATGGAACAACTCACACTTCCAGTTCCGTCTCAACTAATACTGCTATCACATCGGCGACTTCGACCGGATCCAGACCAGCTACCACCAACGACGCGACACATATCGGTGCCCAAGGTGCTATGGCTCTTGCTTTGACATTCGTCGCTCTTGCTATCTCTTTGTAATACCTGATGTTGCATCCATGTGATGTTTACCAGAGCCTCTTTGCTCTCACGGGCTCGCCTTCATGGTTACCCTGTGATACGATGATACTCTTGAGCATACCCCTTACTCCAGGTATCTTATCCTTATTCTAGTGTAGGACTGCTACCAGGGCATTTACTTATTCTAGTGTGATTCTGCGGATCCAATGTGTTGCTTCTCGTTCCAATTTGCATGTGTGTTTATCCTCGTGAACGATCAGCAATGATAATCTATCAACAAATAAGGTCATACTTTATCATGGCACTATGGGAAGGGTGATCTTTGTACTTTGATCAAGAAGGATAAAGGTTACAAGTGGTACAAGGCCCCACAAGTGATGAGAACAACCATCTTTCTCGTGTTTCGATTTTGGTGGCGCATGGTAGATCAGAACATATCGCGCCAGGCACAGGAAAATTACTTCCAAAATGATGGACGTATGTCAGCAGACACCACAGTAATCGCATATGACGAAAAAATCATGGAGAAACCACTAAATGCGGAACAAGGATGCAAAGTTGGCGGCATGTCCCGTTTAGGATATCCGTTTGTGCTTACTTCCGCCGTGACAGCGTCGAGAATTTCGTTGGAGAAACTTGACAACACCTTCCCCCTGCGGTTGATAAATTCTATGCATGTCACCAGGCCCATTAGATGCCAGGAAATAGAAGCGTATCAACCTCGTGCAAATGGGTACGCCTAGATTGCCATTTTAAGACGTTGCTTTCATGCCATCCGTTTATGGACTTCACCTTGTCGTCTTTTGCGGGCTTCACCTTGTCGTCTATTGCCTACGTATCATACTTAAGTCACCGTCTGAACAATGAAATCTACAGACTTATTGTTCTCCTCTGCCTGACAGACATCCTCTGGATCACACACACGCGATACAATGCAGCTCAGAGTCATTGCTGTTGTGTTCTTCACTTATGGTAAGTATCCCCTCTTTCTCCTTGTGGATATGCTCTGATGCGTCTTGTTATGCGCCTCGTAGTGGCAATGGTGTCATCATCACCTATCCCTCCTTCGACCGAGGTAGAAGTGAGGAATTCACGCGTGAGTACCTCATATTTTCACTCGCGTTCATCATTCACTTACCTCTGATCTCTAGTCGGATTTGGCCAATAGAGAGCCAGAGGGGACACTCCCCATCGCCCGAGAGCCTATACCCGAGCCAAATGCCGACCCTTCACCCCAACCTATCTGTCGATACAATTGTCTATAAAACGGTAAGAAACCAGTGACGGTATGAAAATGAGTGACGAATATTGACTCGTCGTCAAGGTCCACATCTGTCCACATGCGACTAACCTTGAAAGAGCGCCACTTGAACGCCCTCCTTTCATCACACCCCACACTTTTCAGCTCTGAGCGACCCACTCATAGCTACATCGGCTGGCGCGTTATCTTAGATGCCGCAATAGCGACACCTGGCTTGCATCAAAACATTCCCTCGCATCCCTTCTGAGACTTGAGGTCACAGACACTTTTCATTCTGCTTTCCGTTGACACTGGCCTTGACTAGCCTTATCGTTATTTATATAGGTTTATAGTTTGAGCGTAATTCTTGTATCGATAGTGTGCTATGTACTTTTATCAGTTTCGTTCTTCAAAACCCTTAATAGGACCAATGAAAAAATTTAACAACACTCCGACACCTCTCCAACATCCCCCGGATGTTGCGGAAGTAGTTGATCAATTTCAATGTAAGGTGGAACGGCAAGTTATAGTCATTTTTCTTCATCTCCAAGTATCCACAAGGGATCGCCATAGTTGTCGACTAACGAAGTATGCTCCCACACAGAATCTGCGGTCGTGAGAGCGGCGAGTAGATCCGAATCCAATAAAACTCTGAGAATGAGCCTGCCACTGGCACCGCGTTTCGTGAGCAGCTCATTTAACAACTCTGAAAATCCGACGGTATAGATCCCTTGCATGGTGAAGATTTGGCCAGCGGATCATGTCGTGTCCGAGAAGTGTTTATGATGTACACACGCTTGAGGAAAGTCGCGGTAAGGTCTTTCATGCGCAAGAGAATCAAATCTGCAGCAGTCCTGTAGTATGTGGACACAAACAGAGTCTTCCATTTGATCAGATCAATCAAAGATGTAATCGAAGTTGCACCTGAGGTCCAACTTTCATTCCAACTGTTGAAGATCAACTCGGACATTTACAAGACAGCCTTGAGATCACTTCAGACTCAAAGTGGAAAATGTTACAGGGAAGATGCTGAGAGAGCCAAAGGGCACACTCCCCATTGCACGGGAGCCTAAACCTGAGCCCAATGCCGACCCTTCACCCCAACCTATCTGTTGATACAATTGTTTATAAACTGGTAAGAGACCAGTGACGGGATGCAAATGAGTGATGAATATTGACTTGTCGTCAAGGTTCACATATGTCCACATGCGACTAACCTTGAAAGAGCGCCACTTGAGCGCCTCCTTTCATCACATCCCACAGCCCTGGTCTACTCGCTCATTGCTACATCAGCTGGCAATAGCGACCCCGGGCTCATATCAGAACATTACCCCGCATCCCTTCTTAAGCTTGGAGCCACAGACATTTCCTCGTTCTTCTTTCCGTTGACATTGACATTGACTGAATTTATCGTTATTTCTATAGTTTAATTCTTGTATCGATAGTGTGCGATGTGCTTTTCCAGTTTCGTTCTTCAAAACACTTATTAGGACCAATGAAAAGATCTTATAACATTATGGCACCTCTCCAATATCCCCAGGAATTGCGAGCAACGGCGGAATGGCAAGTTATAGCCATTTTTCTTCATCTCCATGGATAAGTATCCACAAGGGATCATCGTAATTGTCAACAGACAGCTCTTCTAACAAAGTATGCTCCCGCACAGAATCCGCAGTAGTGAGAGCGGCGAGTAGATCCGAATCCAATAAAACTCTGAGGATGGGCCTGCCACCAGCACCACGTTCCGCGAGCAGCTCATTCAGCACCTTTGAAAATTTAACTGCATAGGTCTCTTGCATAGTTTGAAAAGCTAGAGTTTGAAGCTTTGGCCAGTGGAGCATGTCGTTCTCGACAAGTGCTTGTTTCAAAAAAGTGATATGGAAGGAGTTGCAATAGGCGAGACGAAGCCCCTCGATAGTCGGAAACACCCGTGACAACTTTGTAGTTAGATAATAATCAAAAGTTTGCAGGGTTAGATATTGTAGAGATGAAAAAGAAGGTCGAGGATGGCAATTGTAAATCATGTCGATGACTCCATAACGCGGACATTGAAGCCAAAGAGAATTCAGGTTTGGTAAACTGATCGTTGTCAAGAATTTGGCGGCAAGGATGCCTCTGTTGTTAAGCCAAAGGGATCGGAGATTTGGCATGGTCACCTTTTCAACAGTCCAGTGGCCAATGAAATCTCCATGGATTGAAAGGGTTGTAAGAGAAGGGCAGACCGCCGCGAGGTCTGAAAGAACATGGGTATGAATATCGAACGACGAAAAAGAATTGGATGTGCGAAGGTGAAGAGTCGTCACGTTTGCGAGTGGCGGGGGTTGTCTTAGGTTGTTGGTGTGGACTACAATAAGCTTGGGTACCCCGCCAACAAGAAACTGTGGGTTCGTCGGGAAAGTTTGATCTGACATCAAGCCAGGTCGATCAACCTCTCTGTAATCGTCCATGATGTGCACACGCTCGAGAAAAGGTGCAGCCAGGTCTTTCATGCGCAAGAGGATCACATCTGTAGTGGCTCTGTGGTATGTGAACACAAGCAGAGTCTTCCACCGGGTTGCATGTTCGTTAAGTAGATCAATCAGTGGTATAATTGAGGTTGCACCATCATGGAGGTCCAAATTTCGATCAGACTGCCAGACATCAACTCGGACATTTATAGGACAGCCTTGAGATCGCTTCAGATAACTGGAAATGGCGTCTAAGGATCCTGGGGAGTATACGTCGATGTTTTTCCATAGCAGGGGTAAGGCGAGTGCAATATCCCTCCAATGACTACAGACATGGGACATCGCTACCTCAAAAGGTATTCGGTCTCTCAAACGTTTACCTGGTTGCATGTCTAGAAATATTGTTGAAAGAATATCTAGAGGTAATCTATTGACAGGGGCCGTATTTTTGAAGTTGGCTAGAAAACTGGTGTCAAGAGATTCATAATCAGTATGTTGATAATGAATGACCAACCGAGCTTTGTTGTAGGTGCATCGCGTTCCATGTTCCTAAGGAGTTCAGTCTTGAGGGTGAAATGAGTGAGATGGCAATGGCTTCGTTGTGAACTTTGAGTGAACACAGCCACATCAATGTCATAATCCATATTATATAAGTTTTTCTGTTGAATCTTTGATCTAACATGCCTATCTGTAGCGTACAGGGTCCAAAGGAACTATGTCAAAGGCCTTTTTGAGCATTTGAGATGCTTCTTGCATATAACCAATTATTATCTATAGGGCGCCAGACACTGCGGATAGCACAAATCTCACTCTATCCATCTTTCCATCCTTCATAGCAGCCGGGAGCAAGGATTAACCTCTGGTCTGAGCAGCAAAGATCACGCATTCGATGCCATATCTCTGAATCTTGAACAGGCACATTGCTTGAAGTAGAAAACATTCCAGGGAAGATGCTGAGAGAGCCAGAGGGCACACTCCCCATTGCACGGGAGCCTAAACCTGAGCCCAATGCCAACCCTTTACCCAACCTATCTGTCGATACAATTGTTTATAAACCGGTAAGAGACCAGTGACGGTATGCAAATGAGTGATGAATATTGACTTGTCGTCAAGGTTCACATCTGTCCACACGCAACTAACCTTGCAAGAGCGCCACTTGAGCGCCTTCTTTCATTACATCTTACACTCCTCAGCCCTGGTCTACTCGCTCATTGCTACATCGGCTGGCAATAGCGACCCCGAGCTCGTATCAGAACATTACCCCGCATGCCTTCTTAAGCTTGGAGCCACAGACATTTCCTCGTTCTTCTTTCCATTGACATTGACATTGACTGAATTTATCGTTATTTCTATAGTTTAATATCGATAGTGTGCGATGTACTTTTCCAGTTTCGTTCTTCACAATGCTTATTAAGACCAACGAAAAGATCTTATAACACTACAAAATCTCTCCAATATCTCCAGGAGTTGCGAGCAACGACAGAAGGGCAGGTTATAGCCATTCTTTCTTCATCTCCATGGATAAGTATCCACAAGGGATCATCGTAATTGTCAACAGACAGCTCTTCTAACAAAGTATGCTCCCGCACAGGCTTTGCGATAGTGAGAGCAGCGAGTATATCTGAATCCAATAAAACTCTGAGGATGGGCCTGCCCCCGGCCCTGCATTCCATGAGCAGCTTATTCAACACCTTTGAAAATTTGACTGCATCAGTCTCTTGCTTGGTTTGAAAAGCTAGAGTGTGAAGCTTTGGCCAGGGGAGCATGTCGTTCTCGACAAGTGCTTGTTTCAAAAAAGGGATATGGAAGGAGTTGCAAGAGGCGAGACAAAGCTCTTCAATGGTCGGAAACACCCAAGACAAGTCCGCATTTATAATTCCATCCAGGGTCAGATATTGTAGAGATGAAAAAGAAGGTTGAGGATGGCAATTCTGAATCATGTCGATGATTTGATGATGCAGACATTGGAGCCAAAGAGAATTTAGGTTTGGTAAACTGATCGTTGTCAAGAATTTGGCAGCAAGAATGCCTCTGTTGTGAAGCCAAAGGGATCGGAGATTTGGCATGGTCACCTTTTCAACAGTCCAGTGGCCAAGGATATCTCCATGGATTGAAAGGGTTGTAAGAGAAGGGCAGACTGCCGCGAGGTTTGAAAGAACATGGGTATGAAATTTGAACGACGAAAAAGAATTGGATGTGCGAAGGTGAAGAGTTGTCACGTTTGCGAGTGGTGGGGGTTGTCTTAGGTTGTTGGTGTGGACTACAATAAGCTTGGGTGCCCCGCCAACGAGAAACTTTGGGTTCGTCGGGAAAGTTCGATCTGACATCAAGTCAGGTCGATCAATCTCTCTGTGGTCGTCCATGATGTGCACACGCTCAAGGAGAGGTGCAGCCAGGTCTTTCATGCGCAAGAGAATCGCATCTGTAGTGACTCTGAAACATGTGAACACAAGCAGAGTCTTCCACCGGGTTGCATGTTCGTTAAGTAGATCAATCAGCGGTATAATTGAGGTTGCACTGTCATCGAGGTCCAAATTTCGGTCAGACTGCCAGATATCAACTCGGACATTTATAGGACAGCCTCGAGATCGCTTCAGATAACTAGAAATGGCGTCTAAGGATCCTGGGGAGTATACGTCGATGTTTTTCCATAGCAGGGGTAAGGCGAGTGCAATATCCCTCCAATGACTACAGACATGGGACATCGCTACCTCAAAAGGTATTCGGTCTCCCAAACGTTTACCTGGTTGCATGTCTAGAAATATTGTTGAAAGAATATCTAGAGGTAATCTATTGACAGGGGCCGTATTTTTGAAGTTGGCTAGAAAACTGGTGTCAGGAGATTCATAATCAGTATGTTGATAATGAATGACCAACCGAGCTTTGTTGTAGGTGCATCGCGTTCCATGTTCCTAAGGAGTTCAGTCTTGAGGGTGAAATGAGTGAGATGGCGATGGCTTTGTTGAAAACTTTGAGTGGACACAGCCACATCAACGTCACAATCCATATTATATCAGTTTTTCTGTTGAATCTTTGTTCTAAGATGTCTACTGTAGCGTACGGGGTCCAAAGGAACTATGTCAAAGGCCTTTTTGAGCATTCGAGATGCTTCTTGCATATAACCAATTATAATCTATGGGGCGCCAGACACTGCGGATAGCGCAAATCTCACTCCATCCATCTTTCCATTCTTCGTAGCGGCCAGGAACAAGGATTAACCTCTGATCTGAGCAGCAAAGCTCACGCATTCGATGCCATATTTCTGAATCTTGAACAGGCACATCGCTCGAAGTAGAAAACGCTCCAGGGAAAACGCTGATGACAAGCGTTTCCAAAGTTGGGCGGGTAGCAAGGAGACTTGAGATGCTCAGCGCAAATTTCTCGTCGTTTGCTTGATTCGCGTTGGCCCGGCGCGCCAATTGGAGATGCGAGAGGTGTGGAAGTGGGCCGAACGCTTCTACCATATCACTTGGTGAACACCAGACGTCTGCGGGCTCACAGATGCGGAGGTGGGTCAGATTCGAAAACTCCATCGCAGGCAGACGCGTGGAGCGTCGACTGGTAATGTTCGCGAGGCCAAAAGTTCGCAATGAATTCGATTCAAGGCTCTTCTCAGAAGCGGGATTCTCGTTCAAGAATCTCTGGGACCACCTGTACGATGGAATGACGAAGGATCGTAAGCCGGAACACAGTGCTAGGATGTCGCTCAAGTAATGGTGTGGAACGATGTCATGGTCGGTCACCACGATCCTTAGGACATGATCGGCGAAAAAAGTGGGTCCTTTTAACTGGGTTGTCCGGTGGAAAAGCTGGAGAGTTTCTGCGGAATCGAGCACGACAGTGCGATAAAGAATGACGTCAAGTGCGCGGCAAAACGCTCTGGAGATCAACGCCAAATTACTTGGTTTGGACTGTAAAATCGCGTGTTCAAGTAGCAAGAGAAAAAGCTCGGTCGGTAAGAGGAAGAATGGTGAGTTGGAGACCTTAAGGCTGAATGATTGGAATCGAGGTCGTTCATGTCGACTTTTTGTCATTGTTATGGTCGCCATGGTTGATAGGGCTAGAAGCAGAATGTTTCTGGCGGTTCACCAAGGTAGGGACGTGTATCAAGGAAGTTACAGGACAGTTTCGGGAGGTCAATGTTAAAAATGAGTCGCTCAACGACTCCCATGGTCTAAATTAAGAAGATGCAACCCGTCGTAGGAGATGCCGTCAGTATAATGTTGTATCAGATAGAAATAAATGGAGAAGTATCGTCCCGAGTGGTCGGGGTGCGAGACATGGGGCGGGGCGGAACGGAACGGAATTGAGCAAAATCGTCCTCCAGTCGGAGGAGAGCCTGAAGCACAATCAGACGGCCCAGGGTGGTTCACGCTGCCACCGAGTTAAGGTAGATGTGGGAGCAAATAAGGGTATTCGGTTGTCAAGAGATAAGGCTTTATAAATACTATCATCCGATAGTCTCGCCGTGACATTCATGCACCTTTGATCCATGCTTCCTTTCCCTTCACCCAAGTATTGAGCACAGTCCCTCGTCGATCAAGTACAACAAAATCGGCATCAGCGCCTGGACGAAGGGTCCCTTTCCTGTGTTCGAGTCCGAGACACCTAGTGGACAGTAGATCAATATCAATCATCAGATCGTCTCCCAAATCAAAAAAAAATTGAAGCCAACTTTGCGGGATTATAAGTTGCGCATTTGATAGCTTCACCAAGAGAACAGCCCGTGTATCGTGCGAAGTTACGGACACACGCATCTAATGTTACGACACTGAAAATTTACGAGAGATGAGATCATTCCAACATCAACGAGGATCATCCAATCAGGCCTACCTGCCTGCGAGAGTATCTGTGCCTTCAAGATAGAGTTTATATCCTGCCTTGACAAAACGTTGCCCATCACGCCATTCGTAGACACCATCTTGAAGATTGGGATCCAGAATTTTTTGTGCTGCATACTCAACGTGAGCAAGGTTTGAAAGACAACACATACGGTGACTATTTACCATCTGTGATGAGAATGCACCCATCAGGGTGTGCCGAATATGCAAGCTAGTAGTTACACATTATTTAGGAAACTTGGTTCAAGAGCAGACACAATTCAAACTCACTCTAACAGAATTAGGATGTGAATGTACGCCATCGACAATCAGCCCATAATATGGCCGTACAAAAGCCATGTCTGCAACCTGGCCCCTGTCAAGATGAAGCTCACTCCTTCCCACCTTGAGGGGTGTAATGACTCCACTGAGTGATTGTGTCGTTGACGTAGGAGATGCAAGACTGAATGGTGAAAGCGGCGGTGTGATCGTGTTGTCGAAAGCTTCCGAGGAGTGGAGAGCGTCAGTGTAGATGGTAGGGGACCCAGCACTAGGAGTCACTTTGGGTGATTTCCGAGGAGGGATAGGCGGTAGAGGGGAAAGCGGAGAGGAAAGATGGGGTGAAGCACCTAATAGTCCAATAATTGAAGGATCTCTATGATGGAGCTGGGGCATAGCATTGAAGAGGTGAGTGATAATGCCTGCACCGTAGCGAACGGCGGTGGTAGCAGCTTCCGACGATGCTACGCTGGAGATAGCATGGGAATGAGAGAAAGAAACATCGTATAGACAGAATAGGACTACCTGTGCCCAATGGAAAAGACAATACCTCTCTTGGTCAGTTCTCCGATCGCGTTCATGACACCCTCAATTTCTGGCGCCGCGGTTATCATCCTAACACCAGCATTCTGGCCACCACTAGCCATCAACCAATCCTCATTCTCAGCCAAGTTTTGTTCGCCGTAGATTTCCTCAAACGACTTTGTCCCTTCGGGGGCTGTCAGAAGGAAGGGAAGGGCATGTGCACCTCGTTTGTCATGATTAATGAAGGGTCCTTCAGCATGCCAGCCAAGAAGAGTTGCTGACTTCGGAGTCGAGAACGGTTGGAGGAGGCTCAGAATCTTGGGATACACGGACTTATCCTGAGTCTGTAATTAAAGATTAGATAACATCGAAAAGGTAAGATATATCAACCCAGAACTCACGATCAACGTCGGCAAGAGCCTAACAAAGCAAGCATCGCGTTAACGAGGGAAGAGGGAGTAAGTACAAGGAAGCAATTACGAAGTCACGCCCGTTTCGATGATACGTTCCGCTACAAGCTTCATGCCCTCGCGATATGCTTCATCATTTTCATATATGGAGAAATCGAAATTGTAGGCACCGTTGAGCTGGATGTCAATGAAGCCCGGACTATCAAAGGACAAGGTCAGCACAAATTGAAGAGGTAGTCGAGCTTGGTGCAGGTAAGACAACAAGGGAAAAACGCCCACTTGCCTGAGGATATTGCCATGCAGATCAACAATTCGGGTAGGTCGTTCGCGCCGGGCAAAGAAGGTTTTCTTCGCAATGCTTCAGTCTCACGCAAAAACCATTGACAGTCCTTATTTACATACCTGTGCATCAAGTATCACTCCACGCTTCTCGTCGAACCACACGTCTTGTTCCACGAGACTTCCATCCTCAAGAGGTATCAGGCAATTAGTGAAGCACACAAGGCCATTTGAAGAAGTCATCGCGCAGACGGTTTGATGCAATGCGTAGGAGGCTTATCAGACGGTAATTTTGGCTCCGGACTTTTGTATATTGTTCTGCTCCCGGACCAAATGGAAAATCCTCGAAGGTATAATAGGCCGATATGTATTGAGCTTCCAGAACTAGTGATCGAAGATAGTCCCCATCAGCCTTGATAGCGGGAGTAACCACACCAAAGACACTTATGGGGAAGCTGGTGAGTCCAAAGCGAACCACAAATTGGGCCGGAGCCGACGCCCGGAACAAACTACTACTCGGTATTCTCCGTTCCGGGCGCTCAATCCACATCCAACGTGCTGCGTCCGGTTGGCTGCAGCCAATAGAACTCACGTGACAACATACCTTCAAGTCCGAATAATCTCCAACTACCTCTTCGAGCGTTTTCACAAAAAATTGATGGACAACAAACGAAATCATCTAATTATAAACTCAGGCAGAGAATACTCACACCGGGGACTCTCCGCCGTCTTTTTCAATTGTAACCATATGCTATTCCATAATGCGGACCACGCGCACGTTCGTAGCGCTCCAGTTAAACTCATTCTGTCCATATTGTCGTTCTAGCTCAAAGTGGCGACGCCGCAAGACCACCAGCACTCACAAGCTCCCGGATAGCGGGTGTTGATACCCAAAAATAAAAGATTCCGATTCTACAGGCTCTTGTATGACCCCGTGGCGGGCAAAAGAACTCTCCTCCAGAATCGAAGGCATCCTGACCTAGACGCACCCGGTGCCACTGCCTCATGATCAGGAACAAATAATATGTCGTCGCTTAGTTTTGTCCTCGCAACGAAAGAAAATGACACGTTTGTCAATGTCATCCTTTGAACGCGTCTTGACTCGAATTCGACTAGAGTTTGTGTGGAGAGCACTGTTCACCATATCAAGGTGACCATGAGGTTGTCTTATAAGTATTGACAGGCAGGCAGAATTGTACGCGAAGCACACCACACCCTTCTCTCAATAGCAGATCAGTAGCAAAGAACATGAAAGATGCATATATTATGAAACACGTGGGATCCATCACGGCACCACAGCATGAATGGAAGATGCACAACTTGGTTTCATTGATGAATAGATAAAATTACAGCCACTTGCGAGGGAAAAGGTCAAAGCGAATACTAGGCGGTAATATATGACAGTTTCGAGAGCATATGTAGTGAAATGAATACAGAAACCAGAAGCCAGCGCCAGGAGAGGATGAGTGTCCAGAGATCAAGGGGTATGAGCCTCTCCGGCGAAGGAGTCAGGTAAAAGAGTAGGCTACTTTTCAAGTAGGTATAGCGTAGCTCGGTACGTTGTGATAATACAGTATATAGTCGGAATGAATGGAATAATTAAGGGAAAGCGAGTTAGGTGGAAAGGAGGGCTTTTATATGTAGTCGTAAATTTAACAGTACTGGCTAGCCAAGACAACACGAATAATAAAGGATCGACATACCGAAAGGATCGAAAGAGGTTGGGTAAAAGGCTGATTATATAGTACAAGGGAAGAAAGCATCCCAAGGAAAGCATCCAAGTTCCCAGTCACGCTCAACAGATTTGAACTTCCCACTCTCCACCTTCGCCTCCTTCCGCGGGCATACTCCTGAGCGCAATACGCACGCGACGTTTGGCATGGTCAGTCGAGGAGAATTCGGATCCGAACCCTCCATCCTGCCCAAGATCGCTCACGCCTGATAATGTATCGTCCACCGACCCGAACATGTCCGACATGTCACTCGAATAAGGTATCGAGTAGTCATGAGTGGCGCCGACACCAAAGAATGGGTCTCCACTGGGTGAT
This sequence comes from Termitomyces sp. MG145, assembly GCA_003313055.1. NCBI lineage: Eukaryota > Fungi > Basidiomycota > Agaricomycetes > Agaricales > Lyophyllaceae > Termitomyces > Termitomyces sp. MG145. Next base: position 25,840 of record QGOB01000546.1, on the reverse strand, counting down.
GGCGGGGCAAGATATGACGACGGTGAAGCCGAAGATAACGATGATAGGGTTGGCGATGAGGAAGACGAGGGAAGGAACGCGGCTTCGGACTCGGTGTTCGTTGACGAGATATCGGACTTGGAGTCGGAGAACCCGGGTGATGCGGCACGAGAGGAAACGGCGGACGACGGATGGATTCTAACGCGAATTTTGCCATTGTCCACGGAGACAGTATCAAAAGAAATATCTAATTCGCCCAGTGCGTTGTCCGCGTCTGCGGACAGGCCCGAAGCAGAGAATTGAAGTTTCTGAGATGTAGGAGCCGATGAGGATAGCACGGTGCTCATGTCAAGTTCATCTAGGTCCATCATAGAATTTTCAGCACGGGCCCATTCGTGTTCATTTGAGACAATTGAGTTGTATTCAAAGGCGGCGGGGGCTGGAGACACAGGAGGGAGAGCGAAATTTCTAGGCAGCGCTGATTTCATAGGCATAGAAAGCAAGGTTGGAAGAGCACAAAGAAGAACCTAATCAACCGATAGTTACTAAATGTGGGTGGGCAGATAATAGGGAAAGATGTGTACCATAAGACCGAGGCTTGCGCCAGATTTGGATGCCGAGGAACGGGTGGACAGGGGTAACTGCGAATCCGCAGCATCTTCAACTGTGGTTGCTGAGGACACGTTTTGGTTGGATTTGGCGAGTTCGGCAGTGAGTCGACGTTCCCTTTCTTTGGCAGAGGCAAGCTGTGCCTTCAGGTCCTCTATCTGAGAAAGAAGATCCTGATCGCAAGAGGTTGTGCTAGTTTTTGATGGAGTAGACCCATTTTGGGTAAGGACTAAGAGGCGTGCATTCTCTTGTTCTAGTTCAGCGACGCGACTGAGTAATGGAAGGGACGGTTAGGGTGGGATCATGGAAGCGAGAGGATGACGTACATTTCCATGAGCTCGAATTCTTCACGTTTTCGCTGCCTGCTAAGAAATGCCGCAGCACGATTCTTAACAAGGCGAGCTTCACGCTTGCTGAGGCCGGATACGTCCGGGGGAATGAAGTCCTTGCTGTTGACTCGGTCATTAGTAGCACGGGGCTTCTTCTGGAGAGTAGTTGGTGTGGTTGCTGTGCGCTTTGCTGCAACTGAGGCAGCTACTGCAGCAGGATTGATAGAAATGGAGAGACGCTCCTGCTGCTTCAGAGGTGCAGCAGATGGAGGAACCTGCTCTGGAAAGACCTGATGTGTGGGGAGACAAAGCTGATGATGGTCGCCATCTGGCTGGGCGTCTGGGCTCATGCGCATCCTGAGGACTCTGGAAGCAGGGGTAGGAGGGTCGGAAGAGGAAGAGGGAGAGGATGGATAGTAGGAGGGGAAAGGGTCGTGTGGATAGAGAGAGTCCCAAGGGGCAGCGTCTGCAGTTGGAGAGAGAAGGGGGGCGTCGTGAGCAATGATATGAGACATGGGCAAGGCTGGAGATCGGTTCATGGAGAGATGAAAAAAGTCAGGTTGAATGATCAACTTTTTTATTATGTACAGGCCTGTCCGGATTTATACCTGCTTAAGTGAGTCTGCCGAGTTTTGATCTGATCTCTATTCTTCCCACTTCATCCTCCACCTCTCGATCGACGTCTTTTTACCCCGCATCACGCCTCGTACTCACTGATTTTTGCTTCCGTACTTATGACTTAGACTCCTATGGAGTTCTTTGGACTAGTACACCTAATACCCCGGAAACTTGTGACGTGCAGAATGCTAGATGTAAGTCTAATATCAGGAGGCTCCACTGCAACCGACCAACTTGTGCTCAGAATGCGGCGCATGACGGATGTCTCTCAATTCTACTCATTGATTTACTTCCGCTCTCGCATTTGAATCAAACGATCGAATAAATAATTTCGTCATTCGTACCTACATCGCTCTTGGCTGTGTATATATTCCGATTCAAGGCAAAACAAAGCTATATCTTAACACCATGCTTATCAGCGGGAACCGTCCTCTACACATACCAGTGTCTGAGTGATAGCCATCTTTCAATCGTATAGATACGGTACCATATAGCCTAGACACCCCACTTGTACATTTAGAACAACCATGGAGCAAGTGCTGCAACCATCTCCGTGCACTTCGCACACCTTCATTGCCCGAAAGCCTTTGACTCATGCTTGATAACGAAGCCCTCTTATGATCACATCGTGCCGCATTGTTGTGTGAAGCTGTATCTAAACTTCCTCAAAGATAGATGTCCGCAGCTACACATCTCGAGCAGTGCAGCAGCGTGATGTCTTTCACATTCGTTGTTCAATCATCTCCTTGATACATCACCGTTTTTTCTGTAGGATGGTCACACAACCTTTTCCAAATACGTCAGTCAGATCACATCTCCATCACCCCTCGTTATGTTACAAGCACCTCAACCCGTAAACCGCCGGTGCTGTGCTGTCGCAAGTCTAATTGCGATAAGTATTCCCAATAATAACCATTGACATGCGCCTCAATAACTTATTTCACACCCCTTCTATGTACTAGTAAACCGTCCATCGTTTCAAGGTGGGATATCTGACCCACTGATCGCTTGCGTTTTTATTACTGTGTGATCGCCTTGCTGTGGTGATTCGAGATAATCTACTTGACTATAACTCGCCAACGCAACATGATTGTGATGGTTACCCGCCGGCCATCCCCTGCTCATCTCAATTGAGTGTAGCGTAGGAAAACACCCACTAGAAAGAAATAAGACTCCCAGACCCCGCGCGATATCTAATCAACTCACCATCATTTTTCTTGAAGAAAATTTGATGAACTCCTGTGTATTTTTTTTCCCTCAATTTGCGCCCACATCTCATCTGTTGCCCTGTCAAACCTGAACATTGCGTGATGCAACGCATGCGCGGGTATACTTAGCATGTCGTCCCTCACATCGCAACAGAGGTCTCTGAATGATCATCTACCTAAGTGGATATGATACTCCTCATCAAGGCATGTCCTGTTCTGTGGACATCCGATAAAGGCGACCGTCACAGTCAAGTATGAATGTGCATCTCAACCTCCACAGGACCCTGGCTGGTCGCGGCGCTGCATCCAATCCCCGTGCCTGGCTCATTGTTCATCCACGCGTTCGAGGGGTTCTATGTATCCTCGTATGTATATAGCCACAACTTTATGAACGAGACTCTATCTAACAGACAAGGACTAATCACGGGAACTTCTTGTCTCTCATGCATAACCTTGCACGGTCGGACCAATTCCGACGTGGACCACCCGCCTCCCCACATTGTGGTGGAATCGGCACCGGCTGCTGTTTGACTTTTTAGGTAAATACCTCTCCTCGTTTAGTAGATGGCTACCCTCGCAGTTTTGATAAGCATGGAGATACACGAAGGGCATCTTTGCATGTGGCGTGCACCTTGAGGCAGCGGGACCTTTATGCTGTATCTCCGACTCATGAGGGATCATTTACTTTCGTTTTCCGAGTCGGCTGCTGCTATCTGTACTCGTGCCAATGTAGATGGCGTTGCCTTGGTACATGTGAGTGATGGACTCGTTCGAAAAAAATCCCCCGAATACGCCATGGGTCCAGCAAAGTACTCTGCTATCATAGTACCACCTGATACATATATGCATCACATACACTGCTGTCTTCCGGATTTTACCCAGATTTTCAGTGTTTCTGAACGGATCGATAGTACACCCACCCCTTGACGACAAAATTCCAATTCAATCAGATGAAGAATCGACGACCTCATTAAGACGTTCCGTTTCCCCGTTCAACCCTGACCAGGTGTGTATACGCGTTGTCGCAACTCTACCATCTTATTTGGTACACATACAAAGGCACGTGATACAGAAGAGATGCCCCTGCATTATGGACCTGGTCCTTGATATAGATAGTGAAGGGTCGATATATAGCAAGTCTTGGTTTGGTCTTCCAGGTATCGCGATAATTCAGAAGATACGGAGACTATTGGAAGTTTTGTAGTCAGGAGAACTAAAAAATCATAAGTGGAGGTGTTTCAAACAACTGGTGCGCGCCATCTTACGTCTCGAATCACTGAGACTATGAAGAGTATCGAAAGGGAGCACTCCTCACTGACAGGAGTTATCGAAGAGTATCTTCAACAAGGCTGGCCTCACAGTAACCTTTATGCGTCGATCTTTGATTTTGCCCTTGATAAATACATTGTCACTGTGAGACTCCGGGAAACACAAGTGTCCATCAGATTGTTATAAGGTATAGAAAAATCCGGGTTGGCCCTCAAGCGGTTCCTTTGCCCTGCCTTCTCGGGCAATGCGGTTGAGGCGCCGAAAATGAATATGGGTGATTCCGACGAGGAGAATGAGGAGGCACTGGGTGCCAATGGTAACACCAAGGCCAGGAAGATAGCGAGGCGCGTCTTCTGCACGATAGACAGTACTAGCAACGATACCCCCTACACCTCCCATTGATACCGTTAGTGCACTCTGTACTGACCTGGAAAATATAAAAAAAAAAATCAGTCTGAAGCATTGACCAACTCCGAGGACGAGTTTGACTTTTTACTCTGTGATACTACGTTGTTGGAAGCCTGGCGGGTAAAATGAAACACGATGGTAAGATTCATGGGTAAGAAGACTCACATAGGCTAAGATGCCTGGTATAGTTCCCGAGTTTCCAGCATTGAGGAGGAAAACTCCTAGAACGGGTGAGATGAATCACCAGATATGCATCCGAGTTGGATTTGCACATACCAAAGTACCTGACATAACCATTGTATGAAAAGGCGGTAAGGCAAAGACCGGCAATACAAATCATGGCCTGAATGACAATAAAACCGCCTCGATGCTTCGTCTTATCTGAGAGCCAAGAAAAGAATATCGAAGTCGCGATCTGGGAGATGAATAAGGGAAGTCGCCAGCAAAACCGACAAGTAAACGTACAGCTGGAATGTAAGGGGGAGCACTCTAATCTTGTGTGGTCGGCGGTTTGGGCACGTAATGCTGATACACTCACAAGAAGCAATGAAGCTGTTTTGGACCATCCCAGCCCTCGTAAAATGAGTGTCAGGAAATACGCCTGTGCATCTATGTATCTTCAATTCAGAAGCAACAAGACGAAGGGCTGAGAGTCACAAACACGCGGGCATCGTAGAGCATAGAAACATGAGTCCTGCAAAACATATCCAGTTATCATTAATGGAATCATAACTCTACGTCAGCTCACCATACGACCAAATCGTCCAATCACTAAGATGCTTGAAGACCTTGCTTCTGGTAATCTTATCTGGTACGGAATCACCCCGGTCTTCGTCGATGCGTCTCAGGACCAACGCAGTTTGCTCGGAAGTCAAAAACTTGTTCTTGTCCGGGAAATCTGGAATGAAAAGCCAAGATAGAATTCCAAGGAATAACGTTATGGTGCCTTCTATAATCTGTTTTAGGGCCTCAGGTTGCCGAATTAACCCAATGTTGATGGCCTTGTAACGTACGAAAATCCAGGCCCAACCGCGAATGTTCTGTTTACCATCGAGAAGACTGCAGATATATGCGAGGATTGGCCCTATTCCACCCATCGTGATAGATATCAAGTAGAAGATAGCCAGCCTGTCGCCGTTTTAAGAGGCAACTAGTCATCCAATAAGGTATGTGTACCGTTTTTGTACTTCATGGCGCTTGTACCTTGGAACCTCAGGTAAGTACACGTCATTACAATGATAGACAACTACTTACCATGTAGAGATGATAAATACCATCGCCGGAAAAAATGATGCCTTGTAATATATAGAGTTCATGAAGGGGTCTCAAGCTACTTAGGAGTTCCTCACCTCCAGGGCACCGAGTAGAATACGTGTTGCGGTCAAGTAGCCCCAGGCAGGAACAAATCCCATGGCTAGTTGCACAGTACCCCATGCCACTATACTGAAAGTGAGCCAATTGCGTACCCCAAACTTCCTCAGAACCAGATTTCCCGGAAGTTGTCTGTAGAGTGAATATCAATCTGACATCTGTAAGAAAATCAGGCAAGACGGACAGTAAGATATAAGGCACAAAGTAAAGACACGTCGCGATGCTGTAACGCGCTCCTTTATTCAATCCCTTTTTTTTTCCCTTTAGTCAGACCATATGCAAGTTCGGGAACGTAGGTTATCACGGACTAGATCCGCGCCCATACCCGCAGTATAGGCTGCACCAAGATTGATTCTATCGATGAGCGCAAACGAGTACAAAAGGGATAATAATGGCAGGATGCGCCAGTCAACAAATCGCCTGAACGATCTGTATGAGCAAAACAAGAGTGTTTCACAGGGTGAACAGGCCTACATAGTTCTTCTCTCAAAAGATGCATCGCTGACCTCGCTATGTTCCCCTATCTCAAGTTTGACGGACTCTGCTGAGGAATTGAAGACTTCTGCTGAGGAATTTGAGATTTCTTTTGTCCCAGAGTCCGAGTACGAGAGTGTTTCTGGCTGTGAATTCGCCATAGTGTAGCGTATGTTCTAAGGAAATATAATGGCTGTTACCAAAGGCTTTCCTGCGATTGAGAAGTTTTATACTAGACTGACCCTGAATGTCAAGCAAGGTTGAAACGGCGAATATAAATGATGTACTATAGCCTCGAAGAACAGATTTGAAGCACAAGTAGCTTTGACAGAAAGGTTGGCTCCCTTCCTATGTCGTAAGAAGGAAAGCCGGGTCGCCGGGTACCTTCCTGAAGTTAGCAATTCGTAAACCAAGGCAAGCCCCCAACCCTGTATCGAGGTCTCAGTTGGATACAATGGAGTAAGAATTCCATGAATAAAGTTAGTCTCGACCGGTTCAAGCTCATTCTGGTCGACTTCAGGCATGAGTTCAAAGAGCACCAGAGCCGATTAACCCGCATGAAGACGCAGGGTTTTGACCGCGATGTGCGTCACAAATCAAGGAGACCTCGTACTTGATGTGTGCGGCTCTGGTCCATCATCACGATCATCTACATGACTGAAGTACCCGTCATCCGCGACCGCGATGTACACCCTAACATTGAACAGCAGAAAATGTGGGGCCCCTGTTGAGCTTAAGAAAACCAGAAGCAGTGCAACTAATCGACTAGGACGAGAAGGCAAGCAAGAAAGGCGCAGATTGACTCGGAATTGAGAAGCTGGTGAGTTCAAGTAATGGCCAGTGCGTTGTAATGCATGGTGCGAGTAAAGCATGGTGACATGGTGACTTGAGCTAGTCTAATCATCTAAAGCTTCGAATGACTCAAGATTCATCGACAAAGAATCATAAAGTTGTTTTAGGGTTTCCAACATTTACTCCGGAAACTTACAGCCTTGTGCTGGCAATCAATCAAAACGGTCACTCACGCACCATGACAACCGACGAGTGACTGCCAAGGCTCAATGTCGGAATCTCAGAGCGGAAATCCGATTACTACAATTATGCATGTATAACAAGGTCGCTAATCGTCACTAAATTGATTTGCCATCATGACCTATAGAGTGTAAAGAAATTCGGACCGTCCCATTTCCTCAGATACCCTTTTGTTGTGTTTCCAAAAATACAGGGACATGAGGGCGAGGAGAAGGAGAAGAAAGACTTGACATGCAATCGTGGCATAGATCCCCGGAAGATACGTTGGGAAGTCTGCTTGTCTGAAAACGGTGGTTGCGAAAATACCCCCAATGCCCCCGAAAGATATGATCATAGCCGATGAAACTGCTCGTTTTGTGTGAGATACTACGTTGTTCGAGGACTACAAGATGCATCGAACATGGATCAGTATGGCCAGAAAATATTCAGTTTTGAATGATCCTACATAAGCCAAAATTCCAGGAATGGAGCCTGCAGATCCAGCGTTACTTAAGAATACCCCTTGACGAAGATACATATGGATATCAGCATGTTCGGTTGAAGTACTGACACTAACCGATGTAGCGCCAGGCGGGAGAAGTCGAAAACCCAGTGAGGATAAGTCCTACGAGAGTCATGACGGTCTGTATCGCGATAAACAAGGCCCTCATGCGGAATTTGTCTGAGATCCACGCAAAGAACAGGATGCTAGCACTCTGGGAATGTATGTGGCAGTCAGAATTTGACAGCAACGTTGTTAGCAGCCCCTGAGCCGAGTTGCCTCACCGCGAAAACAAATGGAGGAGCGCTCTGATGAATTTCACGTAAGGTCAAGGAGTTATGAATGGCGAAAGTAAGCAGCGCACAAGTAGGAGTGAATCTGTAACGCTCCAGCCCATACCCCGAAGTATGATCGTGACAAAAAATCTGTACCGTTTGCTGGATAAGAAAAGACCGATAAAGTCGCAAACAGCCTACCCAATGGCGTACGCGGGCATCGTCGCACACATATACATCAGAGCTTCCGATGGCAGCCTTCAGCACCTGTCGAACTATCAAGAAGGGAAAACCCACAATATATCCATAGCTTCCAATCTGAAAGGTGCTCAAACAGTTTTCTTCTTGTCATGTCGTCAGGAATAGAGTCACCACGATCACGTTCAATTCGGTCCAAAATCATCTTGGTTTGCTCGTCATCAAGAAACGTATTCTGATCGGGAAATTCAGAGATATAGAACCAAGCGATTATCCCAAAGGCTACAGTGATGGCGCCTTCGATAATCTAAAACAAAATGCGAAAGTGAACACGATGCCTGAAAGCGGGAACTCACGAAGATCCAAGCCCAGCCTGGGATACCGTACCGACCGCCCAGAAGGCTGAGAATATATGCAAAAATAGCACTGAACCCCCCCGTGAAGATGCTAACCACGTAGAACGCGGCGAGCCTGTAGTGTCACATTCGATCATCATCAGATCGTACTTAATGAATAAATTCATCTTTATACATACCGTTTCTGTACTTCATGCCGCACATACCTGAAGTTGACCATACTATAATCAGCAAATTTGATTGTGGAGCCTTCCTTGTACGTACCAAGTCGTAATAATGAAGACCATTGCTGGGAAGAATCCCGCCTTCAAGTTGTAATTAATAATTGTACGCAAAACACGAGCCAATGACAAGACGAAAGTACCTCAAACACACCCAAGAGGACCCGGCAAAGAGCTAGTAAACCCCAGCTAGGAACGAAACCCATTGCCATCTGGACAAGCCCCCAGGAGACCACGCAGAAAGCTAGGGTGTTGCGTTCGCCGAGTTTACGCAAGACTAGATTACTTGGCAACTGGCTAGGGGAAGAATGAAAGGAGCGATACAAAGAAATGCAAAGCGGGGCCACCTACAAGATGATGTACGGGATGAAATAGATTGAGGATACGATGCTATATCGTGATCCAACAGATAATTTCTGAGAAACGTGGATATGCGTTCTGCTCGGTCCGCTGCAAAAGACCACTACTTACCAGGTCACGATCCATTCCAGCAATTCGGGCAACCCCAAGGTTGGTTCTGTCAATCAAGGCGAGAGCATAGAGAATCCCAAGCAGGGGAAGTAATCGAAGGTCAACTTTGCGCCTAGAAGGCAAAATGTTAAGATTCAGGTAGATAGATTTGGAGCCAGAGGATGGTTAAGCGCACACTGTCTTGCGTTCGAAGGTTCTACGTTCTCCATTATGCGCCACGTCGACGAGGCTTGAGGTGTCTGGAATGTGAGCCTTAGAGGGAAGCGAACTCGAGGAAGCAATCATTGCAATAGTTGGTGGGGAGAGAAGATGATTGCTGCCCTTATATAAAGCAAAAGAATTTGGGAAAAGGTACCGCCAGGCACGGAGAATTCTGGGGATGCATAGTTGATTTCAGATGTACGATTCCTCGATGCAGGAATCATCCTTGATATGCTTCGTAAGCTACGGGATTCCTAGGAGCACGACTTACCCATGGTCGAGGTCTTCATTGGATGCGCCCACGCCTCACTTTTTCAGCTTCTGAACACGTCTACTTGTGATGATTTGAGTAGCACAAACAACCAGAACGGTCATTAACCAACTCGGAACGCAAGATGCTTTGCAGATTCTCCGCCACTCTGCGACAGCAAACCGGATTTATGTCATCCGACTTGCCTCGCTGTATCGAAATCCTGCGGCGCATGTACATCAATATTGCCTTGTCATACTAAATACGGTCCTGATTAGCTCCGGGAAATGATTTGGCCATACGAAATATCGTAGCGACGTTGAGATTTAAAGAGACAAACCCGCCGGTGGTAGCGTGTCCATAAAGTTTGAATATTATTGGTGCGTATGATTCGGTCCACCAAAATAACGCGAACGTCCAGACAAGACCGGGATGGCGACCCTCCGGGTGAACGGTGAAGTTTGTCATCGCCGAGAGGAAACGCACGATAAAACGTGTTCTGACGCATTTTGGTGGCGCGCCCAAATAAGATCCCTAGAGCTCCGCCGTTGATGAAAGATGATTGTCATCGTCCAACTGAAACGTGTTACATATATTCAAGCCTACGCAGCCATTTGAACATAACACAAACGAGGATGAAGAGTGCAAAAGGTCGCATTGATACTCGACATGTCTGCCTGCTACCATATCTAAAGGATCAGGACTTCCTTTAAAATTCTGGTCCCTCGAGAGCCATGTCTACTGTGATCCATCGCACAGTGAGGATCAGAGGAGCAAAAGGAGTGTTCAGATAGTCAATTCAGCTATGCAATTCCACTGTTCGGAGCACGGGGATGATTCTACAAAGTACAATCTCGGATCAATGGGCGACCACCACGAAGATATACAATACGGGTAATAAATGAACCAGCATCTAAAGGTAGTGTCAGAGGGACCAAACATTTTTTCAGTTAACTCTTACAATTACAAAAAAGAGCGTGTGACAAGGAAGGAAGGGGCTATGAGATCTGGTGGGAATGCAAATTCAAGTGCTTTGTTGGAGATTGCTCCCTGCCTTTTCCGGGACCGGTAAAGGTGGTTGCCGGGTTTGAGGTTGGCCCCTCATCTTGATAGAGACCATGTTGCTCTATGTAGTCTACGACAGCAGTCGGCAAGAGGTATCTCACTGAGAGCCCTCTCCTTAGGAACAACCGAACCTGCAAAACATACTTGTGAGCAACGAACTTAGGATCGTCTGCGAACCCCGTCAAACGAGCAAACCTTGGTGCTTGATACATCATTCTGGATGAGTTGGGAAATCATATGGATATTGTTCCGCCATCGAGCCAGACTATCCGTGGCTTGTTCCATCCCTGAGCCGGCCCGTTCCACTATGAAGGTTCCATAACGGCCCAAGATATGGTCTAACTGGAAGTGTGGCGACGTAAGGTAATTTTATCAGATAACAGGAGAATGAGACTTACATCAGCAAGACTCCATACGCCAGGCTCGCTCATCGTGCTGATGAGATCCGATCCGGCAAGCAACATGACATGAACGTCCCGGTGTTCGCCGTCCTCCGTATGTACACCTCCAAGCACACTATTAATCTCGTAGTCGAAGTGATCGAGAACGACGGCGGTCCGTTGATAAGACTGGAACGCCTCCCATGGATCCACCATTAACCAAGCGGCTGATTCTTCGGCAGCAAGATTGCACATGTTTACTCTGTGAAAGTATAAGACCAATGTATTGCGGCAAGCAACATAATAATGGATGAGGATATAGAATGTGGAGAGAAGATGTTCCACATCGTTTCCATATTTAGAAACCATTGCTGAACGCCGGCTGGAAAAACTCGCAAGACCATGATCAGAGAAAAGGAGATACGACTATGGTACAAACCGTATAAACCATTAAAGATGTTTGCGGACTTACCGATGGCGAGCATTCAAGAGACCAGGTTTCTTATACATATCACTGACAGGGCTAAGATATCCGCCAATAATTTCGTAATTTGTGTTCTGGCGAACGTAGTCTTTGGCCATCTCGAACATGCGCAGGTGAAGGTAGGTGACAGGACTGAATGAACCACAAGCAACCAAGACTAGAGGAATCTTGTTGGGATCACGGAGAAGGGTCCCAAGGCGATGATGAGGGAAGGAATAGTTGGGGGGATTAACGAAGTTTGCTTCAGTGGGCTGCGGAGAGACCATGACGATCAACTGGTGAGAAGGAACACGGATGGGACTAAGTCGTCAAAATATTGCAATAACATGCAGGAATTAATTTCTGACGACTAATCGTCACGCAGGTCCAGCACGTGATGTTTTCACGAAATTATTTTAACGAACCTGAAGGAAGCCGAAGTTTCGGAAGCGAGCCACTACATCTAAAATTATAATGATTGTCCCTATTGCAAGTTACACCACGCTCTCGAAACTACAAGGGAACGTCTGCGAAGTCTGTGAGTGCACAAACGTGGTCATGCGAGGTGGCAATCTATGCACCTTTCAATTCAAACCATCGCAAACATTCAGACAGTCACCGCGCCAACTTAACAAACCTATGGCCGGTCGATGAATCTCATATAGTCGAAGGTACACCAAAGATTATTGACAATTTTGCGTCACTGCGATTAACTCAACCCAACCGAGGTTTGAAATGTCCACTCAAAGGTCATCCACCTCATCAAGTTCGAGTTTATCGGAGTTATCTCCGGGCCAGTGCAGTCCCTCCGGATGTCCTCACCATGGGATTAAAGTCTACATCCTCCAAGCCAAACTAGACGCTATGGCTGTTGCAGAACTCTACATGTTAATAGAGAGTCGCAAAGACGTCTCAGACGGACTTGGTCTGCAGCTCTGCGGAAATCCCTCGGACGCTGATGTCATTTTATCAAATGTTCACATGCGCAAACGCCTCGAGAGGCACCTGGATTGGAACATAGCTGTTGAGCCAATGACCACCCCTTTTCTGTGTCAATCGCTCAATCTCTTATCAGAGACAGAAGGCTATTGTGACACCTGACTGGCTTCGTGATTCAATCGCACAGCAGCGCCCCCTACCCTGCGTCGACTATGCTGCTCTCAGCGAGCTACGAGAACAAACAGACAAGAATTGTCCTGATTGCAATCTGCCCAAATGCATTTGTTCTTCTGAATCCGCCCAAGAAAGTCTTTTTGACAATGCCACAATGAAAATGGTCACTACCGAGTATGTTTCATCTAACTATGCAGCACCGTACTCGTGCCTTCGTGCAAGTCCGCTTATTTGCCCGAATCAAAACCTAGCAACCGAGCTAGGCGTACTTCGCATGCATCGAGATCTTGAAGGAAAGACTGTTAATGCTCTGAGCTATGAACGGGCAATCGCGGTAGGCCTTACCTCTTACATCTTCGTGCAAACATATTGAGTAGTAATGAAACACTCTAAAAGACCATCAAAGGTAAGCGAAGCAAACCAAATTGGTACCCACAGAAGGTTCTGACTGCGCCTTAATCAGCCTATCCTCGTGTTATAACACGCGACAACTTCGACACCGAAGTCGTGTATCTCCCTCACCTTGGCGACAAAGTTCTCTCCAAGGTACTTGACTGTTTCTAAACATCTTGACTCCATTTGAAAGAGACTTCAGATTAAAGAATTCATCCGTTTTGGACGCATCGAGGAATGCGGCAAGTCGATTTTGGGTACCCACCGCTTCATAGGCTCATCATGAATTAGATACTATCCGCTCATCGGCTCGATTCCTGTCACTCAAAGCTTTCGCAAGCATCCACGGTATTGGTTCTAGTACTGCTAGGCATCTTTACAGCATTGGTCTTCGCACAGTTGAGGACATGGAGCGGTATTACGATGTGCCCATTGCGCATGACGGCATGTCTGTGTTGCCAGTGTTGCCACAAGATGAACCTATCTACACACCTAACGGAAAACGCGTCCCGACGAGTGATAGAATACCTGATCTTGATATCAAAACTGCTTTGGTCCTTCGACATGAATTCGCAATTTCCCTATCCCGGAGCGAAGTCGAGGAGATGCACAACCTCGTTATGGCAGAGCTCGGAGATCTACAACCGGGATGGGCCAGCACCATAGTTGGCGGGTAGGTCTCCTGAGAATGCCTCATGCATGTCCAATAATTTGTGCTTATACTTAGATACCGTCGTGGCAAGCCTGAAAGCAATGACGTAGACATTATCATTACCCACGGGAACCTTCGTGGTGGGGGTGAGAAGATCAAGGGCTTGCGAAAAATGCTTATAGAAAGGCTATACGAACGTGGTATGCTGGACTGTGGGTCAGGAAATTTTCACACCATCCGTTGACGTTCTTCTGATAGGCCTGGTTTCGCATGTGGCTCGTGAGTAATGTCTGCATTATTTAGGTAGAAATGCTTCACTGAGCAATGCAGGTGGAACCGGGTTCAATGCACAGGATCCGTTTCATTGGCATTCCCTCGAGAACGCTTTAACGGTCTTCAGACTCCCAATCCAAGTTGACGAGAGACGCCTACATCGCCGGCTCGACTTGATCATTGCGGCTCCAGAGGCATACTGGTCAGCGGTAGTTGGATGGTAATAGTCCTTCTCATTGCATCACCCTTCCTTTCCTGAGATACAACAGGACGGGTTCGAAAATGTTTGAGAGAGATTTACGCTTATGGGCTAAAACGGAGAGGTAATCTCAGACAGCCTCTGAATTTTTCAGTTTTCTGATCGTTATCGGCATAGAGGTTTTAAGTTCGACAGTTCTGCAGTGTAAAGTCTCATTTTCGAGAGCTGTTGTTACCTGCTAACAGTCACATGCAGAACACGTCGCCATGATTCGAAGAGGTTCTTTCCTAAAAGCGAACACGATGTATTTTCCCTCCTTAGCTTGAAGTGGATAGATCCTATACTGCGTAATGCTGATATATGACAACCACAAACACTTGGCTTTCTATAGCACTACTCAAAACCACTGCTCGAGGATGTATTTTGCAGTTCCTTCGTCGTATACTCCATAATGAGTGGTCCTCCTTATGAAAACGCTTGAATGCCAGTCATTGCTTTTCCGAGAATAAGGGCATGGATGTCCTGTAGAATGCCAAGATAAGCTGCAAAATGCAAAATGATCGTATGTTCCTTACATTGGTTCCTGTGAAAGACAAGTGAGAAGGGGACAGAAAGGTAGGCCGAAACAAAAAAACTCACCTTCATATGTGTTGGTAATCTGTAGGTTGGCGACATGTCGTCCAACATGATATCTTCATTTGATTATGTTATCACAATTCAGAAGTGAATGACGAGACTCACTCATCAGAGCAAGCATTGCCACCTAGGATGTCAAGGACAATCCGAGAATGTTGCAATGCCTTTCCACAATTATTCTTCTTCACAAGACTGATCATCTCCGGTGCAAATTTGCCTTGATCCTTCAGTCTGCCGACATGCAAGCTTGCATGAAGCCCAAGTGCAACCTCAGTTTGGGCATCGACGAGCTTCTTCTGGACAAGCTGGAAGGAAGCTAATGGGCGTTTGAATTGGTGGCGCTCAAGAGCGTATTCACGGGTCCTGTGGACGCAATCTTCAAGTGCACCCATAACGCCCCAAGATATCCCATATCTACAGTGCAAATATGAAAATCGATCCTCCATTTCACAATAAGAGCGTACCGAGCGGAGTTGAGACATGAGAAGGCTGAGCCGAGACCTCTAGATTTCTCCAAAAGGGCGTCGTGGGGTATACGTACGGAGTCCATGAAGACACTTCCTGTCAGAGATACGCGGAGTGCAAGCTTGTTTTTAATCGGCGGTGCTGTGAGCCCTTTCACACCCTTAAACAAAACTTCAGTATGGAAGAAGTGACCTAAGCAGGATGTGAACCTTTTCCATCAAAAATCCTCGAACCTTGCCGTCCCACTTGCAGCGTGCCCAAATGACGAAGACATCACTACGTAAAATATCAGTTCTGTCCATGGAATTGGTAGGCCTTGACGGTGCTCACGCAACAGGGGAATTTGTTATCCATGTCTTGCTACCATTAAGAATGAAGCCTCCGTCAGTTTCTTCGGCCGAAGTCTCCATTCCAGCTGGGTCAGAGCCATGATTGGGTTCGGTGAGACCCTATATTGCGTTCAGCGTTTGCATTCGATGGAGAACGCGGGAATGACGAACAAAAGCTCCGATTATCTCTCCTTTCGCTGTTTAGATACATCAGCACGTATACAGCCTTGAAAACCTCTTGAACCTTGCTTACCGAGACGAGGAAGATATTTTTCCTTTTGAGCATCCGAGCCAAATTCATTGATAGGGTGCATGACTAATGACGACTGCACAGACGACGTCGAGCGGAAACCCGAGTCAACTCTTTAAGATCTAAGTCAGAAAGAGTAAGGTCAGGTACAAAGTTTTGAACCTCTCGAGCTCTCTCGCAATTAGACCGTAGGCAACATTACTCGCGCCTGCGCATCCATAGCCTTTGATTGTTGGGCCGAGCAAGCCCAATTTCCCCATCTCAGGGAGGATATCATGGTTGAACTCTAGTCAAAGAAGAGACCGACGATGGTAGTTCGTGATGTGTGTGGGAAGCAAGTATAACTTACTCTCTGTCCTCCACCCTTCTTGGACACGAGGCATGAGATTCTCCTATTGGAGAATATTAGACACAACGACAATAAAACTTATAAGTGTTATATACCTGACAATACTGGTGGGCCGTGTCCCTTCATTTCATTTTAAATCAGTTACTACTCAGGATGAGACGCGGATGAAGTACTCACCGGATGGCAATTTCCTCCTCAGTCAACAAAGAATTCAGAGCCAAGGGATCCTAGCGCGTCATTTAGTAGGTGTTTTACATTATGCAAAACATTCTTCTTCTGCACCTCCCATTGAAACTTCGCCATACCTGTGGGAATGGTTACTTAACATAGAGAGGATCAACTCAATCGAACATACCGGAGGCTGCACGTCGTACATTTAGTGACGGCTGAAAAACGGTGGTCAAAGGCCGGGTCGCGTTTACACGAGTAAGGCGAATCATAGTTCACAGAAAACTGAAGGTCTAGCGGTCAGAACAGTCGTGTGGGGGGGGGGGGGGATTGGTGGAACTGTGGGTGAACGTTCAAGGTTAATAACAGAACTAATATTAGCTCCGGAGCTCGCGTGATCGCGTGATCAGATCAATTTCCCCTGTCCAGAACAGGGCTAACTTCAAGTGCTCGAAGTGCTTGTGATGCGTGGAAAGAGGCAAGGGTACAGGCAATGCAACACTCTAAGTAGAATCCACTGCAATCGTAAATCTTTCTGTCAGGTGAAAGACGACTTGTAAACTTTTCAAAATTAGAAATTGCAGTCACGGTGATCTTCTCGTCTTGATAGGCTCAAACTATTGCTCACAACATTGGATCGCTCCGCTGAAGTATTCAACATTTTTATGCGTGCGCATGCGGACATGTCATATTGCAATATACGATATGTGAAGAGGAGAACGGCCATGGTACAATACGGTTTAAATCGTCGAGGGGTAAAGCATCTAAGGAGTCATGCGTGAGTAGATGATAGACCGGCCACGAGATACAGACTACGCACCACCCTGACACTCGCACCGAATGCGCGGGGAGGAAGGTTGGAGCGGAATTTGGATTTTACGACGCCAGAGGAGCCGTGTGGCCTTGTCACACGTCTGTCGAGACAATGAGCATTAAAGCTGGGTAGGACAAAGGCCGGATGTTCTGACTCACCCCCAAATAACCCGCACTTTAGAGCCCTGGATCTCTCTCTTGGCTTTGTACACAAATGCAACACGCTAAGATAATGAATATCATGAAGATCGATGCGCTCCTCAAATTGTGGCAAGTAATTCGCACCTTGCCGAGGTAAAATTGGGCGTCTTCCTTGGAAGCAACTCCTTCAATTTGGATGAGGGAGGTGTTAGGGCGAGAATTACGCTTGGCACGCTTGTGGCCCAAAACGCGGCCTTTGGAGTACAGTCTGTGCATTCAAGAGTAGCTTCAGTATATTGTAGGTCGAGTTGAGAGAAAGCGAAAGGAAAAGGCGGCCAAAGGGTGCGAGAGCGAAGTTCCAGATATCCGTCATCCTGAAGTGTCCCAAGCAATCCATCCCTTCCACTTCTTTAAAACCTTCCTTCCGCACACCATACCATCAGCATAACATTCAGAGACGAAATCTCACCTAGTAGAGCCCATTTTGAATCTTGAGAAGTGCCGACGCCGTCGAAATCTTGAGGGGGCTTTTGCGTGCAATCACCAAATTTGCGCACAATGGCAGCAATAACTTTGGATCCAAACAGTGACAACCCAATTTCCAAAAATGGATTCTCTCCACAATGTGGGGTATTTCACTCAATTTCAGCTCATTTGATCATTGAATCTATTATCACACCCAACTATGATTATTGTGCTAGAATAAACCAGAGAAGAAACTGCTGATTTTCTGGCTGATCGTCTTCGTCTTCGGCTTCTCTTCCTCTTTTCGTTTTGCGTCTGAAGCCTGTCGTGCCTCCATGGATTTTTTGGTGACATTCCTTATGGATAAATGCGCGGGATCCTTTCCTGACAAGTCTGGAAGAGGGTTGACCTCCATCTCTTTCCTCCTCCGTTCCTTCTTATTCTTCGCCTTTTTCAAGCTTTTAGCTTGTTTTTGCATTTTGGCTGCAACAGCTTCAACCTGAGCAACAGACTCAGGCAATGTCGTCGAGGGTTGAGCTCTAGTCGACGAGGGGGGCGGCGCAGAAGGAGAAGTTATAACAGCCTCCTGAGCAGAATTCTCGGGCTGAGCTGAGGGAGATTCTAGCGTAGATGAAAGAGGGATTGTATCGGGTTTAGGAAGAGTAGAAGATGAAGATATCGTGGATGCAGTTGAAGATGGTGGTTGGTCAAGTTCAGGAGCATTCGGGGGAAATGATGAAGCAGATAAATCTGGCAATTTCGGTCCAGTCAAATCGTCGTCAGGCATCGTTGAATCTTGCAAGGCAGATACAGGATCGGGAACCTCAAGAGATACCTGTTCCTGCGGCGCCGTTTCAAGTTCCTGGCCCGGGGATACCTCATATGGGTTTGGAAGATCATAATCCTGGCTATATCGCCTAAGGGCACAGCGCATTCGAAAATGGTCAATGGAACTCGGATGGAAAACATTCTCGATGCGCAATTCAGTCTCAGATGATATAGGCTCGAGGGAATGAAAGCCACCCCATTTCAGGAAAGGTCGGGCACTCAGGCTTGACACGTCCGGCGTTTTTGTATACATAGACGATAAAATTAAATTTTCCTCTTCGCATGTTCTGTAAGTAGATGGATGGTTTTTTAACGTGGAATTGACGCACTGCATTTCATCATTGTATATGGGATTGTACTTTCGTCATGAGCAGAATCTTCATTTTCCGGTGATTGGGAAGAGTCACTAGTTGTCCGCTCAGGTAATTGCGGCTTGAGGAATGGTTCGATATCCTGAAGACTAACACCACCTGGTTTATCGGAATCTACAGACGGACGTTTAAACGTGAATTCTGTAGGTGTAGTCGGAAGACGTTGATACACCGCTGAGTCTTTGAATGCTATATGCAAAAGAGCTTGATAGCGGGTACTTTTATCATAGTCCTTGAAATGAATGACATCAGACCAGCAGGACATTGCTGTAAAGGATTGAGGAAGAACATACCCTTTTGAATGAAAAGACTTGGACAGAACCAAATCTGCGCTCGACGTCTCGTATCAAGGCTAGGGCGTCGGCAGGAGATCTGAGGAAGTCATGCTTTCCTCCAACTCTGATGAATGCGGTGTCAGGGTCTGCGTCTAGTTTATGGAGAAATATCTTTGAGGGCTTGGCAACAGCCTTTCTGATAGCGACGGGACGGGAGTGAAATGCACGGACATAGAGGGACATGAATAACCAGAGCCGTGGGTAAAACAAAAAAAGTGATAGGCTCAATGCCACCACGACCGTCCTACTTGAGCACCTACAAAGCTGCTCTCGACGCCCTCTCTGCTCGGACAAGGACTTCTCTCCCATCTCTCGTCATCTCCTTTGGCGTCCTCCACGAGCTCACCGCGATCGGTTCCCTCGTAACAGTCTTCTACGGTTCGCGCACCCTGGGCATTGGTGAGCGCGTAGTCTCGGCTGTTGTCGACAACTCCAATACTGGAGGTACTCTTGGTGGAGTGAGAAAAGTAGTTCGAAACTGGGTCGAGGAGGGCGATGGGTGGGCAGCGCGGATCGGACGTCGATATGGGGTGTTTGGATACGAAAAAAGGGTCCCAGGAGCTGCGGCGGCACCCGACGAGACTTCACAGCTCACGAGCCATCTGGCTGGCGATGTCGCCAATGCAATCGTCGCGTATGGTGTGACCAAGGCACGTCTTATGTTGTCTACTCTTGGACCCAAGGTTGACACTCTGCCAGGCTCTGTTACCAGTCCGCCTCGGCTTATCATTGTATCTGTCTCCTGCATTTTCCAGAGGAGTCATTGAACCCATTCGCAAGACCCTCATCCAACCTTTTCGTCGAAACTCATGACAATGTTTGCGCTGTATTTGCTTCTGTTACAAACAAAGACTATTCATGCCCAAACTTCGTCTCAAACGTACGCCCGAAGAGGAAGCTGCTCGTCAGTTGCGCAAGCAGCAGCGAAAGGAACGAAAAAGAAAACATGAACATGAACACGAACACCGATCTCAAAAACGTTATCAACCAGATTCCCGACGCTGGGCTTCGAGTGACGAAGAGCCTCCGCTGGACTCGAAACGTGAACCGGGACTGTGTCATGACGCGGATGCTTTCACAGAGGGTATTCGTGCAGATCTAGAGGAACAGCATTTTCGAGAAAAGCTATTCGATGCTTTTGCTGATGACGAGCGGCTAGACTCGTTGGAAGCTCGCTTCAACGATTTCGCCCATGTGCCAGGAAGATGGAGAACAGATGGAGGCAAGTCCGGAAAACCCGTGTACAGTGACTCTGATCAGGGTGGAGACGATTTTTCCAAGGCAGACCCGAAGTACATGGATGACGAGGAATATGCTGAATGGGTCAGGCTAGGGATGTATAGGCAAGTCAAGTTTTCCTTTGTCTGTTCTTTTTAGGTCTCACGGAGGCTATTCAGAAAAACACACGCGAAAGAGTATGCTGAAGAGCAACACAGGAAGGAAATGAGAGCACAGCGTCGCGCAGAAAATAAGGCTCGAAACCTTGAATATCAGCGGTTAGAAAGAATAGCGGAAGAAGAACGTCGCCTCAGGAAGATTGAAAGAGAGGACCGACGACGACAGTCTGCTCGGGAGGAGTATGAGATTCGTTGGAATGTACTTTTATCGTCCTATCGCGGTGGAGACAACGAGGGCAAGCAGCCACAGAAACTCAGTTTTCACGATGTACCCTGGCCAACTTTAGCTGCATATCGTCACAGGCGAGCGCCCACATCTAGTTCCATCGCTATTCCAATGGAGCATCTATCGGCAGATGCCATCTTGGAGTTCCTTGTACCGCCATCTTCGCGATCCATGGCCGATCCATCCAAGTCCGAGTTAGATAAAAAGGAACGGAAAGAGAAACTCCGAGAAACTTTCTTGCGCTTTCATCCGGACAAGTTTGAGGGTCGCTTCATGAAGCTTGTCAGAGAGGGGGAAAGAGAGCCTGTCCGCGAGGCCATTGGGCAGGTTGTGCGCTCGTTGAATATATTGATGAACGATGAAACTTGAAGCTTGAAGCTTCTTTGCCCAACTCCCATGAGATACCACTTATAGATTCCAGTGGATGATTTCTTTCATATGCTTATTACGCACTACAATCCTTCTGTTGTACATTCACCACAACTGCGACGACTACTTCCTCCAATTCCCACTTTCCCAAGCTCAAATCAAGCCCATAATTGTGATCAGCTCAGGAACCCAATTGAATGCCAATAAGAGACCCAAAGTTTCGCGTCATCGTCACCAATCTGCTGTAGTTTTTCAGGACTCATAAATTTGCTTATGCGCTGGACTTTTTCTGTCGACAAGCTCGGAAGCCCACCGGCTTCATTCTGACTGGCAGAGTCACTGTCGTCGCCATACCTTCGAAAGTGCTCGAGCAGCTTGATTGCAGGCTGAAGAAATGAACTTCAAGCCATTTAACATCCTCGATGCAAAAGATACGTACGATATCTGCCAAGGTTCCCGGAGTTGCGTTCTCAGCGCGCTCCCGAAGAAGCGAAAACCACTGGCTAAACGGAACGAGCTTGAGGTCGTGACCTAGTATCTCCGCGATGGCCTTCTGGATGCTCTTTATGATGACACTCTGCTGCACAGGCCGAGGATGGACTAGGTTCAAAGCTCGCGGGAGGGATCTTGAAGGTTCGCTGAGTGCAAGGTCAACAATGGTAGCCGAGATGGTGTCTGCGCCGAGCCATGACGCAAACTGATGATGAACAGCATGTCAGTGCTTGAGGTCCAATGATTAAGGCAACACACACCCCAGGAGTGTCAGGAATGATGCCCAAGGATACACTTGACTTGACAAGGATTGGGAACCATTCAGTTGTGGGCCACACACCTTTCTGGCGTGCACCAATTATTTGCCCGACTCTGAAGGACAGGGATTGCAAGCCACTTCCGAGAAGGATCTAGTCGAAGGGACTCAGTAGCCTTATTGGAACCAGCCGACGATAGAGTTACCCTTTCAGCAACATGCTTTGCCTCACCATATCCGCCTCCTAGCGCAACGTCAACATCATCCATGACGTCTTCTGGTACTGCTCCCTTTGACTTGTCCCAATGTTGAACAGCACCAATGGAAGAGACGAACAAGAATCGAGATTCCAAAGGATTCGGGCCCGACCTGACAAGATCGATGAAGTGGCGGGTGCCCTGGATGTTCGGTTCGTACGACAGCAGTGAAAGGTTAAAATCAAGTCTCCAAGCATTGTGTATCACGACGTTGACGGTTTGACAGAGCTATTGGTATATCAAGTCAGACCATCGTTGTTGCGTCCCTTGAATAGTTGCTTACTTGGGTGTACAATTCTTGTTCCAATCCCAAGTTGGGCTCTGCCGCGTCACCAGAAATGAATATTAACTTCTCACTCTTCAACAGCGCGACATCAAGCCCAACGTTCTCAAACTTTTCAAGGTGCCGATACATGAGGGTCTTCGCACCGGCTTTAGAAGGTCGATTGTACGCGTACACCTTCTCGACGCAAGGATCTTCTAGCAATCTTGCAAGGATCTGTGAACCCAGATTTCCGGTTGAACCCGTAAGAAGGACGACCGCAGGCGACGGTGCTTTAGACTGCGAGGACGGCAGAGGAACATCGAAACCAGAGGAATACTTAGTGATCATTGCTTCCATAGCGACTGCACCTCGCGAATCCATATCACCTGGAACATCCTCTATAGAATTGAGCAGAGATGAAATGAGGGCAGCGAGGTCTTTGATAATGGGGAAGGAATAAATGAGGTTTGGGGTCAGGTTCTTCGCTATCTCTTGATGTTTGGGATTCTTTGAACGTCGCAGGGCACTCATGATGCGCAGACGCAAGGATGTGGCGTATAAGCTACAGATAAGGTATCTATCAGTTTTCATATCAATATAAATGTCGATATTACCTATCAAATCCCTGTTCAAATAGATCTGCGACAGGGTTGATGGTGGCGCCAGAAGTAACGTCAGAGGCTTGCTCAAGGAGCCATAACTGTATGTCCATGGCGGACCAAGATGTTGGAGAGGAAGATACTGTCTCTCCATTCTCATAGCTGAGAGAATATAATCATCCGTAAGGTGTTGAAAGTTCTTTCCGGATAAATGCTTACAGTGCGTTGATTTCTTTCTCGTAAAGCTCTACAGCGGCTTTCCGCGCAAGTGTACCCTTTGGAGTGAGGGGTAGTGGCTTCCGTTTAGATGTGAAGAGTATCATCTCTTTGAATATCCTGCTATGGCCGGGAGCGATGCTGTTAGCTTCTTCAATGGTCGGCCTATTTGTATGTTGAGTATCTGATTGGAGAGAACGAAAGAACTGGACTTACCAAAGTTGGTTACGCATGGATGCGAGCTGATTGTGATCTTCAAGGTCAATTTTAGCTTCGGTCTTCATCTCGATAAGGATTCCAGTCTGATCTCGCTCGCGTCCGAAGACAACTGCTCCTTGTACGCTATTTGATAGTCAATGGTTATTGTCTTCGTCTTCCTTGGCTGTCGGGTGAATAGCTTACAGTGTGTTGCTTACGACTATAGCTTCCATCGGAGTCGGAACAGTCTTTTCTCCCGACGAGTGAATAATGACATCGTCGATACGACCAACTCTTTTTAAAAAAATCAAAAGCTTTATAAGTAACTCGGCCCGGTAGAGCAGGAGGCGTACATTTTCCAAAGACCTTTTTTGGTTGGATGGGGGCGCCACAGATCCGATGTCGCGTACCCATCAAGATCAGGAAGATTGTTACACATAGTCTGGTGTTCCTTGTGTGACTGCGGAAAAAGGCAGAACAGTGAGCACATCAGTGTCTCCGGCCAAAAAATACACACCAGAAATTGTAATTCAAACGTTCCATCTCCCTGGGGCACCCAGCGCGTTTTCATGTGGTCATTGAATTGCATATACTCCCAATCTTTTGAATCTTTGTCAATGGGCGGTGTGAGTCTCGTATTCATTCCAAATTCAGTCCCACCATACGCCGCGTGAAGAATGACGCCTGCCTCGGCAAGCAAGTTGCCCATCTTCGGTGTCAAGGGTCCACCACCATATACCTATTAATTACACATGAATTCTGATTTTATTTCATTTCGACGGAAGACGTACGACGTATTTCAAGGTCCTCAGGTACTCAATTGCTTCTGGCATCAGCGCCCATATTTGATAGAAGGTGGGAGGAGCAACGAGAACGTTTGATGTAGTGAGTTTCATATGTTCGAGGGTGTTTTCTGGGGAAGGCACAATTGGTGGTAGGGGTTCAGCAAGAGCTGAATTAGGTGGGTAGACAGCAACAGAGATTACTCTGTACATTGGCACGAAGAGCTGCAAGCCCATACCAAAACCATGGAACGGTGGCATGCACATACAACCTAAGGTGACACGACGGTTACTGGACTCAAAATTGCCTACAAGGGTGATTGGTGAGTTCTTCTTTCCCGACGTGGAAAGAGTGAAACATGCCGGAAATCGCTCTTTGCCATTGTATCCAGAATAGGTGAGTCAACCCGATGGGTCGTGGATTCCCAGTGCTGCCAGAGGAATGAAGATAGATACAAAGGTCATCTTTGATTGGCCGCCGAGTAACTGGAGGGTAAGGTTTGAAGGGATGCTCAGTGCTCTCATACCCCAGGTAAGGATAGATAGAGAATATCGAAGGCATCTCTTCGATTTGTAGTTCATCGAGGGGAGTATTGTTTATATGATATTGAATGGAATTGATGAGGGGCTTCAGGCAAGCATGAGTAGTTAATAGTCGACGACATGAGATCTTCGTTAGGAGCTCGACTATCGCTGCGGCGGAATTTCGAGGTGAGATGGCGAATGGCTGTATGGAAATTAAAGACAGATCTAGTTCGGCACTAACTTGCGAAACATTTACCACATATCCAGCCACGATTAAACCGGCTACGATTGCATGGTACAGTATTGTGTCGGCTTGTAAAAGAAGTGCAACCACTTCACCGTCAACACCGTTGCGGTTGGGGCGCAATAGATGGGCCACACGATGGGCCGCCCTACCGAACTCCAGATGAGTGATGGTTTTTGTATGGGTCTCGCTGGCGCAAGAGTCCGCAAATGTGTAAAACGGTTGGGTGGCGTTATTGGTTGTATTGAACTCGATGGCATCGGGTAACAGGAAGTTCTCGTCGAGAGCGGGTATGACAGGGATAGTGGGCATCTTACTATGAGGTACATACGAGGAAGAACTATTGACCCTTTTGTAGAGGGATGTTGCTTGAAAGTATGATATTACCTACATAGTTACGGCACGGCTTTTGCATCCACGATCCTCGATGAATATCTTCTGAAATTTCACTGGAGTCCTCATGAAGCTATTCATTCCGTACTAACGCGGATGTGGCGCGTTAGTAGAATCAATCGTACTTATTGATTGATGCCAATGTCAATGTCTCGGAACAAATAGTGATTTGCAAGGCCCCTG